>CM057458.1:150865000-151125000 GCA_016271365.2 Neoceratodus forsteri | reverse complement strand
CCATATGTCTCGTCCTAGCATGCCTCATTTCTTTCTCACCCATCAACTGCTCATCGGGTCACGGTTGCTGAAATACACAAACATTTGCAAGCATTCAGTCACTGTTCAGTTATGTTTATTTAACATGGATTTTATGCCGTGAATGGATCAAGAATGGTTGTCCCACTGTTGCAGTTATGGCTTCGTGGAGATTTACAAAGATGGCAACCATAATGTTAAAGCCTGCAAAGTCTGCTTGGTCTATAACTAGGCAACCAGGGGACATTACAGAAAAGCTCTAGGGAACGTTCTTAGTACAACAAATGGGGAAATCTGCTGCGGCACAGGCTGCTTTGTCTTAAACTCCTGCTCCCAGGTTGCCATTGGGACGTCTGTCTCCGTGGTGAACAGTGCCAAGTGCAGAATCTGCAAAGAAAAAAGGATAAGTCTTCAGAGTCACCATGCTGATAAAGAGAAGCTCCATAAGGAAAAATGAGCTTCTCCTCTTTCCCACTCAGATGGGATAAGTCGCTAGAGACGGCCCAGGCTACAGCCATGGGTCCTGCCACCCCCTACTGCAGGGCCAGTTGTTTCACAGACACTAAGGTAGGAGTTCAGTGTCTGCTAGTCTTCCTGTGCAGTGATTTAAAACTTATTGCGCAGCTAGGCACTGTCCACTGACACAAAGCCATCAATGTCCCATCCAGGCTTCAACACTCTGGCTTTTTATCGGACTACAAATTCAAAGGAAAAATTAGCCAGCCTGGTGGTGCTGAGGGTTGAGGCACTGGACACTACACCTTGTGCCATGCCAGCTACCCAGGTTCGGTAACTGACTCTGGTCATTTGGGGTTGGCTGAGGAGGTAAGGATTAAGTGTCCAGAGGACTGCTTTCCTTCCTCGGGGAGGGAGGGGGTTTGTGCTGCGCACGTTGGCACAACAGGAGGGGTTCGGCCTGTGCCCTGGGTGCTTGGCTGCGTCTGTGAGGAGGTGGAGAAGAGCTGCTTTGCCCATTGCACAGGTGTGGTGGAGAAAAAAAAGGAAAATACCAGGGCCTAGCAGGACCCGTGATGGGCCAGAGGACATACCCCTTTGGGGGTCATAGCCCTGCCAGGTTCATGGAGGTGGCGACAAATGTCATGAGATATAAAACAAAACAAAAAAATGCACCCACCAAACTCTTAAAGTGCTCCAGCAAAAGGTATTGGACTGATTTTTACCTATTCAAGATTTCTTTCCATCTCGTATTTTGCTGTATGCCCAGCTTTATTTGTTTGCATATTTTTATCTGACTACATCTGAACTATTTAAATGGCTAATGCTGCCATCAATGCTTTCATTGTCCATGCATCCAGCTGGTCAGTCTGTGATCCCGTCCATGCCTTGTCTTCTGTCCCGGCCTGGTTCAGATGGACTGCTGTCAGTTCATCAGTCGATAGTGCCTCCTACATTTCCTCTTCCTGTTGTCGACCCTCTGCCTTTACAGGCGGACGTTTATGACAAACTGAAATATAATCCAGAATACATGGAGGAAGTAGTGGAAGAAGTACATAACAAATGAAAGCAGCACAAGGGAAATCAGAGTTTGGAATTCAGTGCTTTGGCTTCTCAGAAGGAACTAGAAGGGGGACAAGATCAGATCTACAGTACAGTAGCTTCTTGTTGTTTTACATTGTTTCTTGTAGATTCTACTTGGTAAAAGTTATATCTTTACTTCCTTACTAAGGGGCTAGCAGGGTATTGTTTGGGGCTGTTGGAATTTTGAAACCTGTTTTGGTAGCTGTAAGTGGGCTCATTTGTTTGATTCACTGTGTGGCAGGCTGCATTTGTAGAGACCTATTTCTTCTGTTTTAAAACACAATTGGTGTGACTTAACTGGCTCTGTTTCTTTGAATTGGAGACATATCTTCTAATTCCAGGCCTAATTTGATATGTTGTTGGTGAAGCTGTTTGAATTGGAATCCTGTTTCTTTGGGTAGCAAACCTATTTTGGGGGCTTTGAGTAGAATTGTGATTCATTGTTGCTGACTTCACTAGCTGCAGAGTTTGAGTGCAGAGTTGGGGAAGGGTGCTAATGGTCTGACCAGAGGCCTCAGCTACCTGATTGTTTCTGGAAGACTTGGGCTGGTCCCACCCTTGGTCCGGTCCCACCCTTGGTCCATTATTTCCTTTATACCAGGGGATCTGACATCACTTCCTCAAACAGGCAAAGGATATGCACCTGTCATAGCAAAAACAGACATCCAGGAAAGTAACAGCAGCAAGTGAAGAGGTGACTGCTCTCTCAGTTGAAGGGAAGTAAATGCAAATCTAGGAGCTTTCATTATTACTTCTTTGCATTGATATTGCATTGGGGAAAGGAGGAGTAGGAGTTTGAAGAAGGTTGTGCAATGGCTACTTAGTCTGTTTTTGAGTGGATAGGAATATAAAAAGCAGTTGCTCGATATATCTAAACGTGTGCAACAAAGGAGTAAGGAAATAAAGAATGTTTTGCACTGATAGAGGAGGAGAGGAGACTTGGGGAGTGTTTGGTATCCTGCATCTGGAAGGGTGGGGGGTCGCTGGTGAGGCAGCGACAGCAATGGGTAGGGTGGTGAGCTGCAACAACTGCGGTGCACCAATCTTTCTAAAATTGCCTGGAGTGTGGGAGGATGTTTAGTGTGCAACCACATAGAAAAACTTGGAAAGGAGATTGAGGGTCTGCAGGAGGAACTAAAACAGGCAAGGCAGATTGGGGTGGGTTTAGCCCAATACTGGAGGGAGGAAGAAGGGGAGATGAGGGAGGGCGATTTAAGCCAACAGTGGTGAGGAGAGGGTCAGAAGAAGGGAAGCAGAGACAAAGGGGCCCAGGCCAGGAGGAACAATTGCCAGGGAAACCAGGTCAGGAGACAAGACAAATGGAAGGAGGAAACGGGGACTTGTGAGGGGAGGCGAAGAAGTGGCAAAAGTCATGGAGTAGAAAGGAGAGAACAGGTTAGTATGAAGAGAGGGAGCTGGCATTTGTGAAGGGCCTTCAGAAAATAGTTGGGCACTGCTAGGGAGGAAGAAGGTGGAGGAGGGAAATGATGAAATTAGAGGAGGAATTGATAAATGCCTGGACCAAACTGGAGCGGGGGGGAAGTTCTGCTGGGAGAATTGCAACAGGGGTAAAAGGGGGAAATAATGTGCAGGAGGAAGAGGAGGAGCTGGAAATGAGGGAGATGAATGGAAGCAAGCAGGGAGTAAGAGGGGTGGAATCTTAGTGCTGGGGGACTCTATACTAAGAGGAGTTAGGTGGGGTAGCAAGGGGGAGAGGCATAGTCTCATTTGGGTGGAGGCCATGCCAGGAATGACGGCAGAAAGGGTGGGACAGTCTGTTCTGAAATATGCTAGAAGGGGTAGGGACAAGCCTCATTTAATTATACATCTTGGGACAAACGACCTGGCTGACAAGACAGTAGATATAGTCCAGAGGAGGTTTGAGGAACTAGCACAATTATGTGAGAGGGCAGGAAGATCAGTAACTTTTTCAGAGATACTTCCGGTGCCAAAGGCAAGCACAACAAGAAAGCTGAGAATAGAGGAATTTAACGGATGGCTAAGAACCTGGTGGTGTGCTAAAGGGTATGGGCTGTGGGGGGGGGAACCTGGGATGACGGGGACCTGGGAGAACAGTAGTCTCTATGCCAAGGACAGACTACACTTGAGTGAGGAGGGAAAGAAAGTGTTGAAACAGAGGATGGAGGAGTACATAGAGGAAGTTGGGAATTTAAACTAGGAGTGGGGGGTGGCAGTTGGGGAAGAGAGATGCAGAGACCACAGGTTGGGAAACCATATGAGCTTACCCCACAACAGTGACAGAGGACAAATGGCAAGTACTGTTGGTGATGCTAGGAAAGGAGGGCAGGATGGGAGGGGGTGGAAAGGGTGGAAGGTGGTTGCCCTTAATGCTAGGAGCCTTGGGAGGAAAACTGCAGTTACAGGTTCTCATGGCAGAGGGAGAGGTGGACATTGCAGTCATCACGGAAACATGGGCCACCCAGTACAATGACTGGGACCTGTCTGTACCAGGGTACAGATTATTTCGTAGGGACAGGGTAATTGGGAAGGAGTGAAGTGTGTAAGGGAGGAGGGTAGTACAGAGTCACTTTGGATGCAAATCCAGGATTCCAAGAATAAGATTCTTAGAATGGGAGTGGTGTACAGGCCACCATCTCAGATGGAGGAGTTAGACAGGGAACTAGCGGGACAGATCAGGAGGACCTGCGAGAAGGGTAGTGTGGTGATTGTGGGGACTTCAACATGCCAGGGTGGACTGGAGCACCCCAACAACCAGGAACAGAAGGAGCAGGTACTGCTGGATGCCTTCCAGGACAGCTTCCTGCTGCAAATGGTCAGTGAACCAACCAGGTTAGGAAATACCCTTGACCTTGTGCTGGCAAATGGGGACTTTGTGAGAGAACTTGGTGGAGGAACCGCGGTCAGGGAGTGACCACCACTCAGTATGGCTCACATTGGATATGGGCAAGGAAGGAGTGGAATCTGGCACAATAGTGCTGGACTTCAGGAGGGCCGACTTTGGGAAGATGGGGAAGTGGTAAAGGGTACCTGGCGAGATTCAATCTAGTATGGACATTAACCAGGGTGGGAGCTCATAAAGCTGGGGATAGTGGAGGCAACCAAACCTGCTGCAAAGCCCAGAGCAAGAAGGCTAGGGCAAGAAACCGATCTGGTTGAGCAAGGAGGTCATGGAAAAGGTGAGGAAAGAGCTGCCTTTAGGAAGTACAAGAAAACAGAGGGGGAGGACAGGGAGGAGTACTTGACAGAATCGAAAGAGGTGACCAGGGCAGTAAGGGGAGCCAAAGCATCTACGGAACTCAGGCTGGCACAAGGCATTAAGAAGGGGGAGAAGGACTTCAAGTACATCAGGGAGAAAAGGAGCTGTAAGGACCACATAGGAAGGAGGGGGGTTGGGTGGAAGCAGGGTGCGATAAGGCAGAAGCACTAAATGAGTACTTCTGCTCAGTATTTACTAAACAGAAGAGGGTGACACCTAAGGTGGGAGAAATGGCATAAATGGGGGGACAGATGGGAAATCATGGAGGGCAGAGTTAGAGAGGTTTGAAAGCACTGAGGGTGGACAGGCGCCAGGCCCAGATGGCATCCACCCAGGGTACTGAAGGAGCTGGCAGAGGTCCTTGCAGGACCTTGGCAGACCTATTTCATGCCTCACTACATTCGGGGTGTGTACCGCAGGACTGGAGGATGGCTCATGTGGTGCCCCTCCACAAGAGTGGCCCCAAGGATGAACCGGGAAACTACAGACCAGTGAGCCTCACATCCATCGTGGGTAAGCTAATGGAGACTATCCTGAAGGAGAGGCTGGTGGCCCTCCTAGAGGCCAAAGGACTACAGGACAGCAGACAGCATGGCTTCATACGTAGCAGATCCTGCCAAACCAACCTGGTCGAGTTCTATGACTGGGTAACAAGGCAACTGGACAGGGGTCATGCAGTGGATGTCCTGTATCTGGACTTCAGTAAGGCATTCTACTCAGTGCCACATGGAAGGCTGGGAAGGAAGTTAGTAGGCACAGGGGTGGGTGCAAAGCTGGTGAGATGGGTAGGAAACTGGCTGCAGGGAAGGCAACGGAGGGTGGTGGTGGGTGGGGAGCTATCACACCCAAGGGCAGTGACGAGCGGTGTTCCACAGGGCTCAGTGTTGACCAGTGTTTGGGATATTCATTGCAGACATATCATGGGACATCAAGAGCAAGATCAGTCTGTTTGCTGATACCAAGGTAAGGCGCGATGGTGGATGACCTAGGGGATGGCAGAGGTTGCAGGATGATCTGGCAAAGCTTGAAACCTGGTCAGACACCTGGCAGGGTTTAATGCCAAAAAGTGCAAGGTGCTGCATTTGGGATGAAGAACCCAAGGAGGAGTTACCAGCTAGGGGGAGTGCAGCTAGCCCAGACAGAGGAGGAGAAGGATCTGGGTGTGCTCATTACAGGGTCAATGAACAACTCGGCACAATGTAGGAAGGCAGCTGCAAAGGCCAACAAAATGCTGAGTTGTATTGCAAGGGGTATATTCTCGAGGAGGGAGGAGGTGATTCTGCCACTGTATAGGTCATTGGACCACACCTGGAGTACTGCGTGCACTACTGGTGTCTGTATCTGAAGAGGGACATTAAGTTACTGGAGGGGGTGCAGCGCAGAGCGACAAAGATGATCAAGGGGCTGGGGGACTTACCATACGAGAGGAGGTTGAAGGAGTTGAACATGTACTCACTGGAGGAGAGGAGAGACGGGTGACATGATTGAAACCTTTAAATACATGAAAGGAATAAACAAGATGGGTACAGAGGAGCTGTTCAAAGTAAGGGAGGGAGGGCCACCAGGGGCCATGATATGAGACTGGGACGAGGAAGGTTCAGGAGGGCGATGAGAAGACACTTTTTTTTTTTTTGAGAGGGTGGTGGCTGGGTGGAATGCGTTGCCTGCTGACGTGGTATGCAGTAGAACAGTGGACTGCTTCAAACGAGGATGGGACAGGACAAGGGGGAGGGTTAATGAAGGGGAAGGGTGGAAGGGAGGGGCAGCTGCAGAATAAGGGTGCTAGCTGCACATTGGAGCAGACTTTATAGATCTCTAGGCCTTTATCTGCTGGCAAATTCCGTATGTTCGTAAATGTGCTTGGATCAAGCTGCACTCTGTCCTCTTGCTCTGAAAGGAGTGTGGTGAATACACCCAGGCCTCCCCCTGGGCATACCTCATTCTAGGCCTTCCTAAAAAATGGTACAGGCTAAATTGGGCTTTCTAGCTGAAGAGGATTCTTCAAGAAAATTTTTACGGTTTTGGAGTCTGCCTCGCCTACAGTGTTTATCCGCCAGTGTGTTCTGCTCCAAAGGATGCTGCATTGGCAGCCTGGCATAAGCCTGGTGTCCTTGAAAGGTGGATAAACAATATCCTGCCCCTGCAGCAAAACCATATTCATCAGTCTGAAACAAATTCCAGGGGACATTACGGCTGCTCATGAAGGATCTAAAGTGCCTAAATATTTGAGCTCCTGGAACTGGTGGCCTTGATGGAAGAGGGATGCCTGGATATCATAGCAGTCACAGAAACATGGTACACAGAACCATGACTGGTATGTTAACATGCCAGGGTACACAACCTACAGGAAAGACAGGGAGGGGAGAAGAGGGGTAGGAGTAGCTCTCTATCTAAGGGAAGGGATAAAAGCAACTGAACAAAAGAGTAAACAAGGAGGAGAGAAGGCACCGTGGGTCACCTTAGAGACTTGAAATGGCACTACAGTGTGCACAGGTGTTGTATACAGACCCCCATGTCTGGAGGGAATGGACAAGGATATGATGGAAGGCATCCTTAGGATGGCAGAGAAATGGGAGATACTGTTGATGGGAGACCTGAATATGCCAGATATTAACTGGAGCATCTTTGCTGCAGCCACATCCAAGAGCAGGGCCATTCTTGATGCCCTACAGGTGGCATGCCTCAGACAGCTAGTTTTGGAACCCACTCATGAGAGCAGTCGTAGACCTCGTACTCTCAAATGAGGACAGTGAGAGGATCTCATTTAAAAGTGGGTGGCCATCTGGGAACAAGTGACCACCAAACCGTGTGGTTCATGATAAACTCAGCAACAGTCCAGCCATACAAAAGTAAGGGTACTGGACTTCAGGAGGGCTGACTTTGGCAAGATGGGAGAGTGCCTTGGAAAAGCGCTAGCAAACAAGCTAGATGGTGGGGTGGAGCAACAATGGAAACCTCAGAACTGCCATCACAGAAGCAGCAAGCCTTGTGTGAAACAAGTAAACAAAATAAACGAAAGAAAAAGCCACTATGGTTCTCAAAGAGGTGGTGAGGAAGGTTAGGGAGAAAAAGATAGCATTTAGGAAGTATCAAGAAACTCGGAAGGAGCAGGACAGAACTGTACCAGTTAAGGCAAAAGGAAGCAGGGAGGGCAGTCAGAATAGCAAAGGCCCAAACTGAGGAAAAGGGAGCCAACTCTGTTAAGGGGATAACATTTTTTTTTTATTTATTTTAATTTCTTTTATCCTCTTGATCGCCCTCGCCATTCCTCTCCTTCAGGCTTGCTCAGCGCCACCCAACCCTCACTGAGTCTCCCCTAGAGTGCCTCTGGTGACCCCTACCTGCCTCTTCTCCTCATGGAGCACCTTGCACATCGGGGTCTGTCTGTGATTACAGACTGGGTGGCTGGAGCAGCCGTCATCCGGAGCGATGAGGGAGGTTTTCGGTTTTCTTGTCCCTTCCCTCCATCCTGCTGATGCGCCTGGCACCGAGTAGACCATGCATACCTACGTCTACCAGTGCCTGACTCGTCCTCCCTCCCTGGCTCCTCCCAATGCAGAGCCGTCATTGCCCCGAGAGTTGGTGCTTCCACCGGCTGTCCGGACGTCAGGTGTATTAAACACCCCTGGTATCCCTCCCGGAAAGAGCATCCGTGGGGACGCTCGATCCTCATTCCCCCAGCAACCCAAGTTTGTATCTGAACCTGGGTCGCCAGCGAGGTGTGTCGTCCAGCGCCTTAACCCTCAGCGCCACCGGGCCAGCCGGGATAAAATGTTTTATAGGTACACCAGGGAGCATAGAAAGACAAAGGGAGGGATAGTGAAGCTGAATAGAATGGACGGTGGGTGGGCAGAGACAGTGAAAAGCAGGATACTGAACAAATACTTCTGCTCAGTATTCACAAGAGAGTGCCTAATCCAATTACGAGCACTCCCTGGGATCGAGAGGCGATCTCCGCCCTTCACAGAAAAAGGGATCTGAAAAAACTCCTAAAACTGAAGGTAATCAAAGCAATGGGGCCTTGTGGAATTCACCCCAGAATTCTAAAAATTAAGGGGAGGACTAGTAACACCACTGACTGCCCTTTTTAACAAATCATGGGAGGATGGTGTGGTACCTGAGGACTGGAGGAAGGTGGATGTGATTCCCCTTCACAAGTGGGAGCAAGACAGAGGCAGGAAACTACAGACCTGTGAGTTTGACATCTGTGGTAGGGAAAGTAATGGAATCTCTTCTGAAGAAAAGAATTGTTGAGTACGTAGAGGTCAGTGGGGCACAGGAGCCAAGGCAGCATGGGTTCACAGTGGGAAGGTCATGTCAGACAAATCTAATTTATTTTTTACTGGGTGACCGAAGTAGTAGACCAGGGAGGGGCTGTGGACATGGCCTACGTAGACTTTAGCAGGCATTTGACACAATCCCAAAGATTAATAATCAAATTAACCAGGCTGTGAGTAGGTCCCAGGGTAGTAGCCTGGGTAAAACATTGGCTGGACAACAGAACACAGAAGGTAATTGTAAATGGAGTCCACTCTGAAGAAAGAGGGGTTACTAGTGGGGTACCGCAGGGTTCAGTAGTTGGTCCAGTCCTTTTTAATGTCTTTATAAGTGACTTTGCAAAGGGACTGGAAGGAAAAGTATGCCTCTTTGCAGATGACACAAGGATCTGCAGCAGGGTTTGATACACATGGAGGTGTGGAAAGAATGAGAAAGGACTTGGCAAGGTTGGAGGAATGGTCAGAAGTATGGCAACTTGGATTCAATGTAAAAAGTGCAAAATAATGCACCTGGGAAACAAACCTAGGAGAAGATTACACAGTGGGGTGGGGAGTAAAATGAAAGGGACCTGGGGTAATCATATCAGATGACCTTGGGGTTGGCAAGCAATGTGAGAAGGCAGTAGGGAAGGCTGAGGGGATACTGGGATGTATAGGGAGAGGCATCACCAGCAGAAAACGGGGAGGTTGTTATCCCTCTGTACAGACAGTTGATGAGACCCCATCTGGAGTACTACGTCCAGTTCTGGAGACCCCATCTCCACAAGGACATACAGGATGGAGGCAGTCCAGAGGAGGGCAGCTAAAATGCTGCAGGGTCTGCAAGAGAAGCCATACGAGGAGAGACTAAAGGAGCTTAATATGTATACCCTTGAGGAAAGGAGGAAGAGGGGGAAACTTAAGTACCTCAGTGGAATCAAAGTCCAAGAGGGTAGCATCTTTCAGAAAGATGTACAAGAAAAAGGGACACAATTTGAAGATAGAGGTGGGACAGCTCAGAGGCAGTGTGAGGAAGTTTTTTTTTTTCTTTTTCAGAGGGTGGTGGACGCATGTAAGTGCCTTCCTGAGGAGGTTGTGGGGTCTAAAACTGTGGGAGAATTCAAGAATGCATGGGACAGACATAAGGCAATATTTGTTTTGGGGGGGGGGTAGGAAGAAACGGGCTATTGGTTAACTAGGATATGCAACTTATCCTGTAGGTAGAGAAATGGGCAGACTAGATGGGCCAAGCTGTCCTCATCTGCCGTCAGTATGTTTCTATGCCACCTGATAAGTAGGCCCTTTGCCTCCACTACCCTTGGCCTAAGGGTTGCAAACCATCAGCCATACATGATTAAATATTAGAATTGCCTATGGAAGACTACCCGCTCTGGCCGAAAGGTTGCCTGAGTGCCCCGACAAGATATTGACTGTGCAAACAGTTGCTAATGGTCAAAAGGCTGGGAAGCATTTGCTTGGATCAGTATATGCTTTGAATGCTGCTGCCAGGGCTACTGCCTTTGATATCTGCATTAGGCTCCACTCCTGGCTTAGGGTGGCTGGCTTTTCCTTATGTGCATGCGTAACAATCTAATGAATGCTCCCTTCAGAGGGAGATGATACTAATGATGTGGAAAACAGAGATCTGCAGACTTCCAGAATGACTCTTGGATTGATTCCTGCTCATTTTGAACCCTAAATCAAGGTGAAAGGGTTATGGTACATTTTTGTAGTTCTTATGCCTGTCATGGCAGAGGTTATTCCAGAGGCCCCGGCTGTGGAACACAGCAGTCTCAGCCCTCTACCTCCCAGGCCACTGTTCTGCCCCCCTGGTGCCCATTCCTGCCTTACCAAAAGTCAGACCATCACCAGAGCCACTGCTGCCACCGGTGCCTTCAGAGTCCTCTGCCTTTCCTCCAGCCTCCCTATTTCAAGAAGTTTTAGTAGGAGGCTGCATCTCCCTCGGAGATTACAACAGATGCTTGGGTTCTAGAGGTTAAGCAAGGATAGGGCTCCCCTGCTGAACAGGTATCCTCTGGGACATCTTGCTGTTCCTCCTCTGCAAAAACGTATAGGAGTGGTCCCAGCTGCAGAAATTGACCACAGTTTTTACTCCTAGTACTTTCTGGTTCCCAAGTGGATAGGAGATTTAAGGTCTGTCCCAGACCCGAGGGACTTGAAAATACACATAGAATACAAAGTTCAGAATGATGTCCCCTCCAGTCCCTGTTAACTGCTACCGTTGCAAGGGGAGTGGATGCCTGTTAGACATGAAGAATGCTTATCTTCATGTCAGGATCAGAAAACCTCACAAAGTAACAGCGATTCATGCTTCAGGGTTCTCACTACCAACTTTGTCTTGTCCTTTGATTTTATGCTATGCACCACGTGTCTTTACCAAAGTTGTTGCAGCAGCCCACTGCAAGCCAGGTCTGTGTCTTCCCATACATCGACAATTGGCTAAAGTCCCCACTCAGGTAGGCAAGTGTACATAATTTTGGACCAGACAACTGTTTGACCAACTGGGCTTATTGGTCAACGAACCACCTGTCCTCTCCCCCTGCTAACACCTCCAATATATTGGAGCTGTTTTGGACATTAGTCTGGATCAGGCGTTTCTACCTTCAGACTGTATATGTACCATGGCACCAGGTGGCATAGGCTCAACTGATAACTGGCAGCTATATAAACGCTGGATATTGTGTCCTAAGATTAATAGATCTGATGGCAGCTGCCATCCTGATACTTATCAAAGCACAGTGGGCTCTGCATTCAGACTAGGTGGGGGACCGTCTACACATCACTCCTCTGTTCTCTTTTATGGTGGCTAAACAGATTCAGCTTGGCGAAAGGATTACTGTTGTGGCCATTTCTGCTGTTAATGACCACAGATGCCTCAGGGACAGGCTGAGGGGGGCTCATCTGGGCCCTTTCTGAACACAGGGACAGTGGGGCCCTCTGGATATGGTGCTTCACAGCAACACTCTGGAGATGAGGGCTGTTCTACGTGACCTACAGGCCTCTGCTACCCTCCTTCCAAGGAATCTGCTGTTGATTTGCACAGACAATATGGTAGTGATGTATTACATCAATAGAGCAGAGTTCATTCATACGCTGTCTACAGAGAAGCAATGAGGGTTTGGCACTGGATGGTGGAACACCACATTTGTGTCAGCAGTGATCCTACCAGGGACCCTGAATGCAAATGCGGATCACATCAGTTTGCCATGAATGGGGACGCCCTCCCCAAAAAATGGGGCCATCAGGATATAGATCTGTTTGCGTCCCCATACATTAAAAAACTGCTGCATTTCTGCTTGCTCTACAGAGCCTGAGGAGTTTTGGTGATGCACATTGTCACTCTCTTGGAAGTGGAGGTTTCTGTATACTTTCACCCTGTTGCTGTAATAGAGGGTTCTGGTCAAGCTGTGGGCCGAGCATGCTACCCTAATTCTGGTGGCTCCTTACTGGCCCAGACAAATAGGGTTTCTATTTCTCCAGACATTGGCATTGGAACCCCTGTCCTGCTCCCTTTGAGAGCAGGTCTGCTGACTCTGCAGCAGGGTGCTCCGGTGCATCCAGATCTTCAGTCCTTGCACCTTCATGCTTGGCTCCTGAAGACCTAGAGCTTCCCTGCTATAAGGTTTCCCCAGCAGTGATGGATGTGCTGTCTGCTAGAAAGCTGTCTACCTGGTACATGAATTCACAAAAAAGGGAAACTTTATTGTTTAGTGTACCAAACATGCACTGGACCCTTTTACATGTCCAGTTCCTAAAATTCTGGACTACCAGCTGTCCCTGGGGGACTGTGATCTAGGGTACTCCTCTCAAGGTCCACACTCCATTCTGTTGGCCTTTAATGCCCTTACAGAGGGTAAGACAGTGGTTCTGTTTTAGTTTTAGTTTTCCTGAGATTCCTAAGGGGTATTCTCCTTTGTATTTCTAGGTTCAAGATCTCGTTCTGGTATGAGACGTTATTTTTTGTCTTGGAGAACCTTACTGTGACCTGTAACAACAGCGCACACAACTGGTAGGACCAGTGCAAAACGTGTAACTTTAAAGTGTAACGAACAGCTCCCCCATGTAAATTTATGCATTTTGTACGGTCCCTACTAGTTGTATGTGCTGTTTTTTGTTTTGTGCATGTCTTATACAGCAGCACTTTAAAGAGTGCAGCTTCACGCCTCCCTTTAAGCTTGCAGCCACTTGTGAGTTGTGCTGCCCTTTTTTTTTGTGGAAGACTGTTAGTAGTAGCTGTGACATCTGCTAGACTCCTCAGAGCTGCAGGCTCTGGTTACAGTCCTGCATTTGTTTTCCACACTGATAGGGTCTCATTCTAGGGACATGGATATGTTGTTCATCCACACTGTCTGGTAGGTTCCTTGCCGCTTTAAATCTTGCCGGAAGGTCTTCAAGCTGGCTCCTCCCACCAACCCGGGTGCTAAAACTCTCTGCTCCACCCCATGACACCAGATCTTCCTTACCGCTTGGAAGCTCAGGTTCCCTCCTTAACGCTGTGCGTGATAGACTGGATCCTAACTTTTCGGTTCGTCCGAAACTAGTTTTAAAATTCTCAAGACTTCAGTCTTCCTTTTCCCTCGCGGCTGCGATGGACAAATAGACTCCCGGTTTTCGGCGGTGCCCTTGTGGGCAGAAAATTGCATCAACGCTACGAAGAGCTGATGTGGCAGCAGTTACTTTTGTCCGGGACCAAGTCGACACAGACGCCTTCCCCGGCCATCAAGTGGCTGTCACCCAAACGGCCGAAACAGCCTCTCGCTGCAGTAGAGATGCCCAAGCCTGGGCCGGTTGTTCGGCTGAAACCTGCTGCCACAACCGAAATCTGGGGCACCAACCAAGGACTCTTGATCGGGTCAAGGCCTGCGCCACAGGTTGTCTGTCACCCTCACTCCCAACCGTCCTCGGCAGGTGGAGGGTGGCTCAGGCCCTAGGCAGCTCTTCGTGGACTCCTCCCTGTTCTCCAGGCAGGTGGACCTGGAGTTCTCCGGGGGCCAGTTACTGGACGAAAGCCCATCATCCTTCATGAGTCTGCTCCGGCTCATCTGCATCCACCGGGATGCAGCTCGAGCCCGTATCCAAATGGGCCAAGTATCCCCTGACTGAGATACTGGACCGAGGTTCACCCACGGAGCCTTTCCTGTGGCTGAGGCCATTGTCTGCCCAGCCTTGGAGCTTTGGCAACAACCTGCTTCTGTCCTCGCCCTCGGCCAGGATGGCCAGGAAGTGTCTCCAGTCCCGGCTCTTTGCCGGGTTTCAGAGCACCAGTCTGCCGAGGGTTGGTCACAGACAGGCGTTTTCCGGCATTCCGGGAACGCTAGGGACGTGGACAAGCCCCCCGACAAGGAGTCCAAAAAGCTGGACTACACCAGGTGCAAAGTGTACGCTGCGGCCTCCCTTGGCCTCCGCCAGGCCAGCTTGGCCGTGCTGATGGCACACTTCTCCCACACCCTCATGGGCTCTCTGGATGAGGTGATCCCTCATCTCCCGGCTGACCTCCAGACCATGGTCCGGCAGGTCTGGGACCAGGGTAGGGCGGTGGCGAAGCAGCAGCTCCAAACAGCTCTGGACATAGGGGACTCCTGTGCCAGATCGGTTTCGGCCGCAGAGCATGGATGAGGATATCCACCTTCACGGCGGATACCCAGCGCAAGTTGGCGGATGTCCCGTTCTTGGGACCGACCTCTCGACCCTGGAGTGGAAGGTCACCTCCAGCGGATCAAAAGTCCAATGTCACCCTGGACTCTGTCACCTCAGCCCAGAAGGACAAAGGCCACCGTCGGCAGCAGCACTAGCCCTTTGTCCTTCTGCGCCTGCAGCATGTCTGGCCCAGCAGCACCAGCATCAGGGCCAGCAGGCTCGCGCAGCATCCCAAACCCAAGCCGCGGCTTCCTCCAACAGGAAGCAGAGAGGTAAGGCCCAGGAGGTCCCTCTGCGGTCCCTCCTCCAAGCCTGCCCATGACTGGTTGAGGTGTCGCCCCAGCCTCGTCTCCCCGGGTTCCCCGTGGGAGGACAGCTCCACCACTTCCTTTCTACCTGGTCCGCTATCACCACGGACCGCTGGGTGTGGAGGTGGTAGGAAAGAGACCTGCTCTGGAGTTAGAGCAGACCCCACCCTTTGACCATCGCCCACCGGAGGCCAGGGTCTGCAGCCTCGCGGTTGGCCCGCCGAGCCGATATTGCCCTGCTCCTCGAAAGGGGTGATCAGGAAGGTGGCGGATCCTCCTCCAGACCTGGGATTTGTGTCCAGGTATTTCCTGGTCCCAAAACGGACGGGGGGGCTGGCGCCCCATTCACGACTTAACAGGTTCCAAAGGTCTCGGACCTTCAGGATGGTCACTCTGGCTCAGATAATCCCATCCTTGGAACGAGGTTTGTGGTTCTGTTCCCTGGACCTCCAGGACGCGTTTTCACGTCCCAATCTGTCAGTCTCATCAGATTCCTCTGCTTCAGGCGGAGGGATCCCTTTAAGTTCCGGACCATGCCCTTCGGCCTCTCCCTAGCTCCCAGGGTCTTCACCAAATGCATGGCAGTGGTGACAGTATTCCTGTGGCGCCGAAGGGTCCGGGTGTACCCCTACTTGGACGACTGGCTGATTGTAGTCCCCTCCAGAGCGGAGGTGGAACGGTCCAGAGATCTGGCCCTCCAGGTTTGCTCCCGGATTGGCCTCCATCAACTAGGCCAAATCAGAACTCGTTCCAAAGCAGGCAATACATTTCATCGGGGCAGAGCTTGACTCTCTTCGAGCCAGAGCACGTCTCCCGGCGGACAGGGCCGAGGTTCTTTCCTCCTTTGTCCAGTCATTTCTGGTTGGGCAATCGCGCTCTGCCCGGGACTTCCTGCACCTCCTGGGCCTCATGGCGGCCTGCACCAGCGTGGTCCGTTGGGCCCACTGGTACATGCGTCCCCTTCAATGGGGACTGGCCAGCCAGTGGTCACAGCGCTTCGATCCGTTGGATCAGCTAGTGACAGTGACCCAGGGGATGTGGAACGCTCTCCAGTAGTGGACCGTTCCGGCACATGTGCAGGAGGGCATCCATTTGTCCGCCCCGAGCAGACGGTCTCTCTATCGACCGATGCCTCTCTGATGGGTTGGGGTGCCCATCTGGGGGAGCACAGAGCGCACGGCCTCTGGTCCCCTCAGGAGTCCCGATGCCACATCAGCCTGCTGGAGCTTAGGCGGTTGTCTAGCCTTCACTGCCTTCGCCATTTCTCACGGGTCAAGTGGTTCAGGTCCAGGCAGACAATACCACGACCATGTACTACCTAAACCGCCAGGGCAGGATGACCATGCCTCTGTGCAGGGAAGCTCTCTGCATTTGGTCACCGTCGCAGCCTGGAGGCGGATCTCCTTGCCATTCACATGGCAGGAGCCTCCAACACCCTGGCCGATGCCTAAGCCAGATAGGGGCTCGTCTCAGAGTGGTCTCTCCTGCTGGAGGTAGTACAAGATCTTTTCACCCACTGGGGCACACCACAGGCGGACCTGTTTGTCTCCAGGGAGAATGCGAAGCTGAGACTGTTCCATGCCCACCCCTCAGCAGGGCTCGCTGCAGGGGGATGCCTTCTCGAGGCCGTGGACCCCGGACCTCTTCTACACCTTTCCCTCATTTCCCTTGATCCACAAGGTGCTTCTCAAGGCGAGGAGGGACAAGGTGCAGGTGATTCTGGCAGCCCCAGATTGGCCCCACCAGTTCTGGTATCCAGATCTCCTCAGTCTCCGCTCCAGGCTACTGAGGCGGCTTTCAGCCCGCCCGGACCTGATCTCAGTCAACCAGGGGAAGGTATTCCATCTGGATCTTCAATCCCTGCACCTGACTGCCTGGTTCCTGAGTGGCTAGAGTTCCAGGCCTTGGGTCTTTCCGACGAGGTCCTCAACATCGTTGAGGCGTCCTGTAAGTCGACCAGGAAATGCTCGCCTTCAAATGGAAGAGATTCTCCATTTGGTGTCAGGAAGGCTTGGACCCTTCCGCCTGTCTTTGGCAAGCATTCTGGACTACCTGTGGTCCCTTTCTCCAGCAAGGGCTTCAGTCGTGACCCTTAAGGTGCACCTGGCAGCCATCTCTGCTTGCAGGCGCGGGCAGGGAAGCAGTCGGTGGTGCAGGAGAGAGGTGGTCGGTGCTTTTTCAAGGCCTTGACACATTTCCCTCCGGTCAGAGGAACCTCCACCTCTGTGGGATCTACTGCTGGTATTGGCCAAGCTCATGGGCAAGCCATTCGAACCAATGCACAGGTGCGATATTTCCCACCTGTCATGGAAGACCACCTTCTTGGTGGCTATCATGTCAGCCAGAAGGATGAGAGAGCTCCAGACGCTTTCCATAGTCTCTTTACCTGGTCTTCCATAGGGACAAGGTTGTCCTGCACCCCAACCCGAAATTCCTTCCGAAGGTGGTGTCAGAGTTTCACCTTAACCTGGTGTTGACTCTGCGGTGTTCTACCCAATCACACCTCGGAGGCTGAATATAGGCTCCATACTTTGGACCCTTGACGGCTCGCTTATTATAAGGAGGACGGCTGAAGTTCGAGGAGAGGTTCGGCCAGCTGTTTGTCACCTCACGCTGAAGCTGCACCTGGCAGACCTGCAGCCAAGTGGATGATAAGCAGGTGAGTCACCTCCTGCATAGAGCTCTGCTATAGGTTGGCGGGCATGGAGCCTCCCAGAGGATAAGAGCTCATTCTACCTGCCATACCGCTGCTTGGTAGCTGCTTCCAGGATGTCCCTATCCAGGATATCTGCAGAGCTGCTACCTGGAAGTCTGCACATACCTTTATTACCCACTACCACATCGACCTTGAGTCACGCCGGGATGCTGGTTTGGGGCCTCCGGTTCTCAGTCTCTATTTCAAGCAAGTAAGTATGGAGGGTGTAGCTTGCCTCCCTCCTCCCGGAGAACTGCTAGGGTCTGCCAATATATGGATTGAACAACATATCCATGTCCCTAGAAATACAGGTTACTCACCTGTAACAGGAGTTCTAGGAATGATCTATGTTGTTCATCCACACGACCCACCCGGCCTCCCCGGCTTCGACACACAACCTGGCTTCCAGTGGGCTAGATCTGGCGTCATGGGGCGGAGCCGAGAGTTTTAGCACCCGGGTGGGTGGGAGGAGCCAGCTTGAAGACCTTCCGGCAAGATTTAAAGCGGCAAGGAGCCTGCCAGACAGTATGGATGAACAACATATACCATTCCTAGAACTCCCGTTACAACAAGTGAGTAACCTGTATATTCTGACCAGTCAAAAGCCAGCTACACCGGCCATTATTTGACCCCAGCCTGTTTGGCCGACAGACTCCTCTGGTACAGAGGACTCCAGTTCTCCCTCTGGTAGGACCGGCATGCATTCCTTCTCGGCCTGTTCCAGTCTCCCAACCAATTTTGGTGCGCCGCCTAAGCAGCCTCAGGAAGGGGCTCCCTCTGAGGAGGATAGGACTGATACGGGCTTGCCCCATCGTCTGTCCACCAATGTTGCTCCTGATCGCCCTAGGCGCATTGAAGGGGACATAGGCGGTAGACTCCTGTATCCTGACTCCTCGGACTCTGATACCACTGGTCTTCACTCGCGCCTTGATGATTTGTCAGTGACAGGCCTGGATGAAGGTCCTTCTTCCTTCAGGGCATCCTTGACTCATTTCTGAGTTCACTGGTATGCCATTGGCAGCCTATCAAAAGAAGCGAATATCCTCCCACAGATATCCTTAAGAGGATACCCCAATGGAGAGCCTTTCAGTGGCGAAGCCATTGTTAGCCAGCCTTTGAGCTATGGCAGGCTGCCTCCTGCCGCATGGCTGCAAGTACATTGTACCTATGGGGTCCTTGGGGCTTCACTGAGCATCCTTTGCCGAGCCTTGTGACTGCCTCAGTGTTTCGGCACCTGGGTAGCTTAGCGGATACTGACCACCGTTGGGATAAGGGTCCAAAAACATGGACCATTCTGCCGGAAGGTATATGCGGCCTCATCCTTGGGCCTTGGTCAGGCAGCTTAGCAGTGATCATGGCACTTCTCTCACACCTTCTTGGAGTCACTAGATGAAGTCCTCCCTCATCTCCCAGCGGACATGCAGACCACGGTTAAGCAAGTCGGTGACCAGGGCCGTGCTGTTGCAAAACAGCAGCTCTGGACATGGGAGAATGCCTGTGCCTATTCTCTAGCAGCCGTAGTGGCCACTCGCCGCAGGGCCTGGCTGAGATTATCCTCTTTTCCGGCAGACACTCAGTACAAGCTAGCTGACGTGCCCTTCCTTGGCACAGACCTTTTCGGTCCGGGAGTGGCAGGTCACCTCCAGCGCATTGAGCAGTCCAGTGCCACCTTGGATGCTACTTCTGCTAAGGGTTCTTTGGGCAAGAACCAGCA
Source organism: Neoceratodus forsteri (assembly GCA_016271365.2). Taxonomy (NCBI): domain Eukaryota; kingdom Metazoa; phylum Chordata; order Ceratodontiformes; family Ceratodontidae; genus Neoceratodus; species Neoceratodus forsteri. Next base: position 151,105,574 of record CM057458.1, on the reverse strand, counting down.
GAAGCGCAAGAAGCCTTTTCGTCACTCTTTACCTGCGGTTAGGCAGCCCCCTTCAGGAGGTCTGCAGCAACAGCAGGCTCAAGCTAGCACCCTAGGCCCAAGCAGGGTCCCCAACAGTCCACCAAATGAGGCAGAGGTGCCGGTCAGGGCCTTCTCCTCTCTCTAAGCCTGTGCAGTGACAGGTTGGGGTGGCCAACCCTACTCCTGTCACGCCAGTTCTGGGTCCTCCGTGGGGCGGCTCCGCCACTTTCTTTCTGCCTGGTCCAGTATTGCTTCGGACAGCTGGGTCCTGGAAGTGGTCGGTCGGGGCCTGCCTCTAGAGTTTGAACAATACTTTCCTTGCCAAGCCTGTGCCCCACTGGAGGAAAGGATCTCTGGCGCTCAGTCAGCCCTTTGGGACGACATGCTCCGCTCCTCCGCAAGGAGGCGGTGGCTCCAGTGCTGGGTTCTCCTACAGACCCAGGCTTCGTGTCCAGGTACTTCCTGGTGCCCAAGCGGACGGGGGGTTGGCGCCCCCTCCTAGATCTCCACGACCTGAATCAATATCTCGGGTCTCACACCTTCCGGATGGCAACTCTGAACCAGATCATACCATCTCTGGAGTGAAACATATGGTTCTTTTCACTGGATCTACAGGGCGCCCTTCCGTCCCAATCCATCCATCCCACCAGCAGTTCCTCTGCTTCAGGTCGAAGGACCCTTTACAAGTTCAGAGCCATGCCGTTCGGCCTGTCATCGGCCCCTCTGGTCTTCACCAAATGCATTGCAGTGGTGGCAGCCCACTCTGGCGTCAAGGGTTCATATACCTCTACCTCGGCCAGATTGGCTCCTGGCGGGTTCCTCCTGCATGAGTGGAAGCTCCAGGGACCTGGCACTCGAACCTGTTCCCCAATTAGGCCTCATCAATGAGGCCAAGTCGGAATTTGTGCCCTCTCAGGTGATGGGCTTTATCGGGGCAGAGCTCGGATGCCGGCGGACAGGGTGGAGGTTCTTTCCTCCTTTGCCCAATCATTTCTGGTTGGGCGCTTGCGCCCTGCCCAGGACTACCTGCGCCTTCTGGGTTACATGGCGGCGTGCACCTCAGTGGTCCGTTGGGCCAGGTTGCACATGTGTCCCCTCCAGTGGGAGCTGGCCACTCGGTGAACTCCGCGTCAGGGTCTTTTCGACCAGCTGGTCACTGTCACCCAGAAGATGTGGGACACTGTGCAATGGTGGACCATCCCAAGTCTGCAAGAAGGGATTCAATTTGTCTGCCCCGAGCTGACGGTCATCCTCACAACCGATGCCTCTCTCATGGGCTGGGGAGCTCACATGGGGGACCACAGAATCCATGGGTTCTGGACCCCCGAGGAGTCCCATTGCCACATCAACCTGTTGGAGCTCAGAGCAGTCAGACTGGCACTGTCAGCTTTCGCTCCTTGGCTCTGCGGTCAAGTGGTTCAAGTCCAGACGGACAATACCACAGCCATGTACTACCTCAACAAACAGGGCGGCACGCACTCCCGTCTGTTGTGCAAGGAGGCGCTCCGGATCTGGACCTTCCTCAGCCAGTTGGAGGCTGATCTCCTTGCCATCTTTGTGGCAGGAGTCTCGAACCAACTGGCGGATGCTCTCAGCCACATAGGCCAGACATCCCATGAGTGGTCTCTCCATCCAGAGGTAGCTTGCAGGTCTGTTCTCCCATTGGGCAAACCATTGGTGGACCTGTTTGCCTCAGGGAGAACACCAAGCTGAGGCTGTACCATGCCTGCCCCTCAGCAGGGCTCGCTGCGGGAGATGCCTTTTCAAGGCCGTTGACCCCAGGCCTCCTCTATGCCTTTCATCCATTTCCCTTGATCCAGAAGGTGTTGATCAAGGTGAGGATGGACAAAGTGAAGGTGATCCTGGTAGCCCCAGATTGGCCCCGCCAGTTCTGGTATCCCGATCTCCTCAGCCTCAGCTGCAGGGCCCCGGAGCGGCTTTGTACATACCCGGACCTGATATCATTGAACCAGGGGAAGGTATTCCACTCGGGCCTTCAGTCCCTGCACTTCACAGCCTGGAACCTGAGCAGCTAGAGTTCCAGGCTCTGGGTCTTTCCGAGGATGTCTACACTGTGGTGGAGGCATCTCTTAAGGAATCGACCAGGAAATGTTATGCCTTCAAATGGAAAAGGTTTTCCATTTGGTGTCAGAAATGAAGTCTGGACCCTTATCCTGCTCTGTGGCTAACATTTAGACTACCTTTAGCCCCTCTCCAAAGGGTCTTGATCATCGACTCTTAGGTGCACATAGCATCATATCTGCTTACAGGCGTGGGCCGTTCAGTCGACATTGGCACAGGAGACAGTGGTGGGTGTTTTCAAAGGCCTGGATCACACATCCCCTCCGGTCGTGAACCTTCACCTCCGTGGGATCTTCTGCTGGTTTTGGTGAAGCTCATGGGCAAGCCATTCAAACCCATGCACAAATGTGAGCTCACACTTTGTGGAAGACCACCTTCCTGGTGGCTGTCACGTCAGCCAGAAGGACAGGGAGCTCCTGGCGCTCTCGGTGGTCTCCCCTTATCTGATCTTTCACAGGGACAGAGTTGTCCTGCACTCCACCGAAATTCCTTCTGAAGGTGGTGTCAGTTTCACCTTAACCAGGTGTTGACTCTGCCAGTATACTACCCTAGCTACACCTCTGGCCACGGAGTACAGGCTCCATACCCTGGACCTTAGGCGTGCTCTCTCATACTACAAGGAGAGGATGGTGGAAATTTGGGGAAAGGTTTGCCAGCTGTTTGTCACCTAAGCTGAAGCTGCTTCTGGCAGACCTGTAGCCAAACAGACCATTGCAAGATGGATTACATCATGCATAGGTCTGTGCTATGAGTTGGCGGGCAAGGAGCCTCTCAGAGGGATAAGAGCTCATTCTGCCCGCCATACTGCTGCATCAGTGGCTGCTTCCAGGGACATCGCTATCCAGGAAATCTGTCTGGCTGCTACCTGGAAGTCATCAAATACCTTCATTACCCATTACCACATCGACCTTGAGTCGCGTCAGGATGCTGGTTTTGGGGCCTCGGTTCTCCAATCTGTTTCCTAAGTAGGGGGTGTGTGCCTTGCCTCTCTCCTCCTTGAGAACTGCTAGGAGTCTGCCAAAGAGTGTGGATGAACAACATATCCACGCTCCTAGAAAAATAGGTTACTCACCTGTAACAGTAGTTCTAGGAGTGGTATATGTTCATCCACACGCACCCATCCAACCTCCCAGACTTTAGGCGCATCACCTTGCTTCCAGCGGGCTAAGATCTGGCATCATGGGGTGGAGCCGAGGTATATACCACCCAGTGGGTGGGAGGAGCCAGCTTGAAGACTTCAGCAAGATTTAAAGGGGAAAGGGACATGTCGGAGTGTGGGAACAACATATACCACTTCTAGAACTACTGTTACAGATGAGTAACCTGTTTTTAATGCATCTGTTGAAGTTATAAAGCCACAAGTCGTGAATATGGTGTTTAAAGATTTAATTAAAGCCCTCCCATCTGGTACCTTTGATCTAAGGCCAAAGGTACAGGCCTGAAGCCACATACAGGTGTTTTATTTGATGTGTAGCTATACACAAAGTACTGGTCATGGGGCATGTCCCCAGACCTGTAGCTTGCTTGTCTCAAGGTGCTGCAAGCTGTACACAAAGCAGAATGCCTACGGTATATGTACCTGGACTTGTAGCTTGCTTAGCGCATGGGCTGCATCAGACCTACGGTGCACAGACTGGACCTTAACCTTGGTTAGGACATAGCCCCGCAGGCCCTGTGCAAAGCAGCAGACATGCTGCAGTGCTCCGGGCCTATAGCTTAGTTCTCACACAGCCCTGCAGTCACTGAGAAGCTGTAGACCTATGGTGCATAAACTGGACCTTTACCTTGATTGGAGCTTAGTACTGCTGGCCCTATGCAAAGCAAGACCTGTGCTGCAGTGCCCTGGGCCTATGGCTCATTTCGTACAGGGCTGTGCAGTCGCTATGAGACGCTGCATACCAGTGGTGCATGAACTGGATCTTTACCAAGATTGGGGCTTGGCCCTGCTGACCCTACACAAAGACGCAGACCTGTGGTGCAGGGCCTCAAACTTGTCTGCTTTGTGCAGGGCCTGTATGTGAAGTAGCAGATCGGTGTGGGATAGCCCCAGACCTGTCGGTTGGGCATGGGTCACAAGGTTAGCTAGCCTTCAGACTTCCTGGGCTACTCTCCCCAAGCAGTCCTTATTAAATTTCTCTGGTTTACCACCAAACAAAGTATTTGAGAAGTCCTGCACCAGGAAACGGCTGTCTTGGAGAAACCAGCAGGTTCACCTTTTGCCAGACTGCCCAAAAGAACCAGCTTTGACTGCTGACATTAAATTCTAAGAACTGAGAGGACCTCAGTACATCCCAAAGGAATAATTGCACAAAGGCACCCTACAAAACAAAAAATGATCCACCATTTCACCAGTACCGTTCAAGAATAGCATCTAAACATGTTCTGAATAATATACATAATCAGTAATTAACTGGGGGTAGGGATCTGAGGGTTTCTCTTTTACAAAAGAAACTGGTGATGACCTCGACTAACATTCTAGATTAGAGTAAATGTGTGGCTAGGCAGTAAGAAGAAATGCACACATTTACTACAGCTAGGAATGGATGTTGTCATAGCTGTATATCTTGTAAGAGGTTGGCAGATCCACTCCTCTAGACTGCTGTTACTATACGCTTAGCAGCCACGAATCACGACTGCCAGTTCTACTTGCCCACACAGCAGACTGCGTTTTATCCCAAGGGTGGGTGTTTGACTTTCTGAATGTTCACTTGTGTTTTTTCACTAATCCTTGCAATGTTCAGCTCCCTAGCGTTGATCCCTTTTGAATAAGGTTGGAATCTCATGTAATGATTTAATATCCATCTTGTTTTAAATTGTGATATCTTAAAATACAAGAATCTAAGTGACCAAGAGTGCATATCTCACAACATAACAATAAGCGTCCTCTTTGCAGATGAGACCAAGCTCTGTGGGAAGGTGGACACAGTGGAGGGGAGATGGGAATTCAAGAAGGATCTGGTTTGGCTGGAGAATTGGTCGGACATCTGGCAGTTGGGTTTCAATGCCAAGAAATGCAGGGTCATGCTCCTGGGTGCCAGGAACCCAGGGGCCAGTTACTGGTTTGGGGGAGTACAGGTGGCAGTCTCTGAGGAGGAAAAAAGCCTTGGGGTGATGGTCAGAGGAGACATGAAACACTCTGCATAGTGTTGCAAGGCAACAGCCAAAGCAAATAAAATGCTAGGCTGCTTTGCCAGGGAATAATCTCTAGGAGGAGGAAGTCCTCTTGCCACTGCAAGTCACTGGTGAGGTCACACCTGGAATACTGTGTGCAGTTCTGATACCCGTATCTAAGGGTATCCTGCTACTGGAAGGTGGTCAGAGGAGGGTGACCAGGATGATCCAGGGTATGGGGGTCAGAACATACGAGGAAAGGCTGAGTGAGCTAAACGTGTACTCCCTGGAGGATATGGGGGGGGGGGGACATGGAGACCTTCAAGTACCTTAAGGGAATAAACAGGGTAAGATCAGAGGGCATCTTTCACTTAAGGAAGGTGGTACAACAAGGAGGCACAGCATGAAGCTAGTGGGGGGGTAGATGTAAGAAGGAGGCCCTTTTTCACTGAAAGGGTGACATTGGGGTGGAACGAGTTGCCAGAGGAGGTGGTTGCATTAAATAGTGGCTAGTTGAGAAGGGGGAGAGATGGGGTGAGGACGAAAATTAGGGTAGGTGTTCCTGGGATGGGGAAGGGGGGGTACTAGGGGAGGAATAGTAGACTCCAGTTGGAGATTGGAAGAGGGGGCAGCTCCAGAGAACTAATTAGAACTGCACACTTCAACAGACTTGATGGACCATTATGGCCAGTTTCTGCTGGCAAATTCATATGCTCATATAGATGCTATCTTAGTTTCAAAAGGGGTTCAAGACAGGGCCACAGCACTTGAAGAGTTCAGCGGTATATAAGGGATGGCTCATGCAGTATGCTCCAGGCTTGCCAGACAATATAGTCCACTTTGCAGTGTGACTTGCATGCTAATATCCTGGAATGTTACAGCCAGTGATACAGAATCCCAGTAAATAGGAGACGTACACAATTAGTTTAGTTACCTTATTGGTCCTCGAAGAACAGATCCAGAGGCAAATGGTTTGATACCTTTTATTGGACCAACATAGATGATGCAAAAGAAAACCATGCCTAAGCTTCCGGACCAACCAGGTCCTTCCTCGGAGATGTATACCAGTACAACTAAAACAAGTCTCCCGAGGAAGGACACAGTTCAATCAACTTCAACTAGGCAGTTTTTTTGTAACATCTGTGCTGGTCATATCAAACCACTTGCTTCTGTAGCAGTAAATCGTGAGAATTCTTATTCATTTGAAATCTTTAAATGCAGGCATAGCCCTACTGTAGGATTTACTCTTGGAAGCTTAAAAGGAAATTGATTGGACAAGTAGTAGAATCTACTATAATAGTAAGTTAAGTGGTACAGCTATTCTGATGAAAAAAATGTACATGCCAAGGTGATGTCCTCACCGCACCGATCAGGAGGGGTAGGTGGGTGATGGCTCATAACAGACATAATGACGGCACAATTCAAAATTGTTAGTGTAGAAGCTGCAGTGGAGGCAGCCCACTAGTTGTCGCAGCCTAGTCCATTATTTTCAGGATTTCACAGCTCTCCCATGGATTCTCGGGGAGGCTTTCAAGTTGTACAAGATAAACATTTAGATAAAACGGGGAAGACTTGGCACAAAAAAGTGTAGCATTGCTCAAGCTGAACTAGACTAAAATTCGGTAGAGACATGGATATGGTCACCCAGCAGGCAGGGACTACTCTTTCAGATCCCCAGTACAAAGTATCAATTTTCTGATCTCTCCACAGCTGGTTCACCAGATATTTGACAAGGTAGAAACAGTAGTAACTTCAGTTCAAGCTCCTGTTACTTGAACCATACAGAGAGGTGTTTTACTGCCCATGCCCACTAGATGGTGCTTTAACACCTTCAAAAACGTACAGAACAGGCATAGTCATGGTGGAGTTGGTTGAAAATTTGTTTAATGAAACTACTGGAAATGGAAAGGAATTTGTAATTGGTGAGTTTAAGCAGAAAGGAGTGGATGTAATTGGGGATTTATACTGCTGAGTGGTGATGGGCAGCTTGAGCAGGAATATGGATTCCTTTGCTTCTTTCTGGAAGTAAACCATGTATAAAGCTCTCTTTGAGCCACCCTGACAAATCGGGGATAATGCCTCTCAACTGTGCCCGATTACAAGGGACAACTGTCATTTTGCCTCTCAAAATTGCGGTGTCCCTCATGGAGAAAGGTGCTGCCGATATAGTGAATGTGCTGTAAATTCGGACTTTAAAGCAGAAATTGATAGTATTCTAAAATGCCAAATCACAAATAGAATGGTACAGGTAAACACAAGGGTTACATAGTGTTCTGAGCTTTTACCTCTGAGGATCGTCCCTCATGGTCTCTCATTTTGAGTGCCCATAAATGTCTGTCATTTAATGACAAAAGATTGAGGTATGGTCAGGATTGAAGACCAGTTCAGGTCCTGGAGTGAAGAACATTTTGCTCAGCCACAACCATTTCTCTGTAAAAGCCATAAATGTATGCGGCCCAGTGGCGTGGAGGGTTGAGGCACCAAAGGCCTCCCCTTTTGCCACACCAGCGACCCTGGGTCAGGAACCGACTCTAATCACTCGGGGATCGGCGGGGTGGGCAAGGATGTGTCCAAAGACTGTTTTCCCTTTGGGAGGGGGGTTGGTGAATCACGCTGCTTGCCCGACGCCCAGCGGTGGCTGGGTGTCTGCACATGCACGCCACCATGCAGAAAATGAAGGGATCCTACATTCAGGATGCTGGGGCCATCTCCGTGGAGGCAGAGCTTGGACATTGTCCATTGCACGTCCTGAAGGCCCAGTGTGGAAAAAGGAGGAAAATATCCCTGAGGTGGCAGGATGACCCCCCCCCCCCCAAAAGGCTCCACACTAGTGGCTGGACACAACTGCAGGTCCTGTGGCAGAGAGGTGAAGGTAAGTCCCAGGGGAACCAGGCGATGGGGCTGGGGTGGCCAGTTAGATGGGGGCCACCAGTGGCGAACAGGAGATGAACAGATAATGGGGGGCATACAAGTAAATTAGGAATGATGATGGATTTGCAAAATAGCACTACTAGGCAACAACTTAAGTACATACTGTAGGAGTCTTTGTTCTGTTAAGTACATTTAGGAAACAAACAAGACCTGTACTGTAACCAAGTTACTTGCTATTTAACACTGTTAAAAACTTACAGAACAGGACAATAAGGAAGATGGTGCAAGTGGACAAAAAATAATGGTAATTAACAGCATTACAAATACTGTAATAGTGTTATACTGCAATACTGTACATCAAAAGGAGCACTGTTCCATAAACAGGGCATATATCCTGGCATAGCACCTATTCATGCCCTCACCCTACCTCCAGTGCCCCTACCCTCTTGCACTGTTCAGCTCCTCTGTTCAATCTGGATATGACTACCTGTTTTATTCTGAACTGTTAGCAAGTTGTGCAGCTTAACTTGCATTTCTGCCTATGACTTGTGCCTATACCACTTTTTTTTCCCAATTCTTTTAATCGCCTCCTGTAATCCAGCAACCTCCTATGCCTCACTTATCTCTACCTCCCGTCGTGGCAGTGTCTTCCTTGCACCCCAGCCAGCACATCCCCTGGATCTGAACCCTCCAGGGAAGAGCCGCTCTGTCCCCAGGGCACTCTAGAGCCCTGAGCTCCAGATCAGGGAGGCCTGAAGGGAGGCACACCCGACATTGGGAGTGTGGACAGTGGAGGGTAGGAAGTGCCATCGCCTATCACTGGAGGAGGTTTTTCTGTCGTTGGCCTTTCCTCCCTCCCCCTCTGAGCCTGGGCGTGCAATGACATCTTGATGTCCTCGCGACTCAGCCCAACCCCTCTTCGAGCCTGTGGCGTGACAGTACCTCCGACTTCCTCCAGAGGCCACTGCGGTACTGGGCTATCCTTGGATTCCATTCTCTTCCCCGCCAACACCAAACGGCCTGGGCTTGTTCCCAAACCAGGGTTGCCAGCGTGGTGCAAGATGTGGCGTCCAGCACCTCAGTGCCACCGGGCCAGGCCCATATACCACTTCTGGTGATTGATTAAACCTTCATTTTAACTGTATTTAGTTTCTTGGCTCCCCGGTGATTATGTACATTGCATGTAATACTTTACCATAATCACCATGTTAAGCCTTTTACATTGTATTGCCACTTAATGTATGTCACTACACCAGTATGTACGGATTTCTCTGAAATATTTGTATTAAGTAATTTGACCTCATACCAAGTGTATTCAGCAGTTCAGTTTTATTCTAATTGTATCTCTGTATTGTATTGGTTTGTTGTGTTTGCCATGGATCGCGACTGAAAACTGTCCTCTGGATCACTTTACTCACCTGCTTAGTAAATAAATAAATATTGCATGATGTAACCGTACAAGGTATATGCAGTAGATAAAACATTGGGTAGGCAAGAAGAAATTACTCCAACAGTTATTGGGGGGGGGGGTAGAGCCAAGGGCAGTACATGTAGGGGTGAAGGAGGACAAAAAGGTAAGGATCAGTTGCAGGTGGGAGTAGAAGGGTCATGGCAATCGTAAAGAGAAGGGAGAAGAGGCAGAGTGAATTGACCGAGAAGGGTTGACCAAAGTTTAGGAAAACTATGAGAAGGAAGCTTGACTAGCAGTAGATGGAACAAAAGAAAATTGGAAACATTGCTGCACATTGGGTAGGAGGAAGTAGGGGGAGAGGATAGGAAGGAAGGGAACCAAACCAATTATTTGGATGTAAAGGAGGCACAATGGGAATATGCGCACCTTTGAATCTGAAAAGAGCAATTAAAGAGGAACTTCCCCAGTCCTTTTGACTTTCATGCATAAATTACCCCTTCTTGCATTGATTCTGGAATTGTATTTCAGTACTCTCTGCTGCAGTTAGTTTTTGCACTCTGAGCTGCTAAAAACTGCAGGGTGTACCAGAGCTTCTGTAGCAAGCCTGATGTTGCTGTGGGCTCAGGGTTGTACAGCTGGTATCACTATGGAACAGTAGATTTCACACAAAAACATACTGAAAAGGCATTTGGATTTTGACATAATGCATTCCGAACTGGGTGTCTTAGGGAAGAGAAAGCATGCATGTACACTGATTACTGGTAGGTTTCCCTTGCAAGCATTGTTGCAACTGCATGGTACTGCACAGTGGAGTCACTCCTCCACCCTACAGTGATGTCATCAGGGGCTAGCAGACCAGCAGCTGAACAGTAAAGGCAAGTGTAGCAGGGCTCACAAGCAAATCCAAATAATGGAAGACACAGTGAACCTTGGCCAAAATAACACATGCACACACCTTTTCAGGTCTAGTACTGCATATGATTAAGCTGTAACTTTTTGGACCATAATGAACGTTCTTTTTTTTTTTTTAAGATGTTGGCCTGGAATGGGACCATTAATTTGTTTGGCTTTCAAAAAAAGTTCAAATTTAAGCCATGTTTAAAAACCATCTGACCTGCACATACATGCACAGACCCTATTGGAGTTTTTTGTGTATAAATATTTTCTTTATTTTGTTCCCATTTACAACTGACTTCAAGTCAGCTAAATGGGGGGGACGAGTTGGGTTTTGCCGTGCCATCAGAAAACTGCCCTAAACATAACTTTTTCTCATTTAAGTCCATTCCAGATTTAGTTGTGGTGGGAGGGGGGCATTTCTATTTGATATCCAACCCAGAACACCTTTATGAAACCAGGTGTCCAATCCCAGTGCCGATGTATCCAAATAAAAACTATTTTGTAGCTAGAGAGCTGCTGAACCCGTTGTTCACTTGCCTCCCCCCAGGTATCTAGTTATAATCTTGATACCCATTGTGGACTGCCAGTTGCAAATCGTCCCAAGTCTGGAGAAAGCGAAAACTACTTTACTGATAAGCATGCGTAGGGACTTCAGTTTTTAATTCTTTGGTAACCACTAGTCACAGGTGCTTGTTTGTACTCGCTATTTCATGGCCAGATTCAGAGACTATGCTTAGTGGTTTGGGTGGATAAGCACCTCGACCTTTTTGGCAGGTGGATTAAAAAGTAGTTATGGGTGATTGCCAGGTTTTTGTTTTTATCCCCTTCAAATTCTATTCATACATACTCAGTTCATGGTGGTTTTTTGTTTTTCCCCTCTCTCTCTCTCTCTCTCTCTCTCTCAAGGTCCAAAAACCATGAACATGGGGACGTCTGCATAGCAGAACAGTTCTTATTGTGATTCAAATCTGGAAGTATTTTGCAGCTGTCCCATCAAAATACATTCAAGGAATGTTTCACAGTGTTCAAACGTGTGATATCTGTGTGGACTTCATCTCTGCTACCAGGTGACACAGAAAAGGGGCTGGAAAAGTTTTCATTAAAGGAAACTTTGGCAGTGTTTGAAAAATAGGTGCAGGAGAAAGCTGTCAGCTGGTTGTTGACCTAATCCCAGTTGTTGAAATCCATGGAAAAATCATTGGGTAGCCACAAAATAAACATTGACATAAGGTATATTGCTGTTGTAGTTGGCAGGTATGTCTTTAACATAGTCATTGTCTGATATGGTGCAATGACAGCCCTCCTTCATGGTAGACCAGACACCAAGGTTTGGTCTTGGCTTGGGCACTGCCAGGCCCATAATTGGTGATACGATATTGTCGCTGCGGGTCTTTCTAACCCCAGGAATCCACTAATATTACTATTGCAGTGCTCCTTAAGCCAGCACTGCCCCAGAGAGAATAGAATGCTATGCTAATCATGGAATGTTTAGCTCATGCATCTAGTTTCAAACCGCCCAATGTCAACTGCCTACATTCTACCTCAGATTTCTTCTCTCTGCTGCAAAGTTCAGACACCCTGGAGACCTCTCTCAATCAAGAGTCCTGTAGTGCATAGAGCAAAAAAGTATTTTTGTTATTTTTCATTACTGCCTAGTATCACTGTTCTTTAGTGTTTTATACCCCTAAGTTTTAAATTTCAACTTTACTGGTTCCTTGTGGTTCCTTTGAACCGAAGGGCAACCGACTTATTTAATCGGAACATTTTTAGAGTGTTCTGGTTACTTTATTTAATTTTATTTCATTTTAACTGCTTTTGAACAGAGGTTTACTGGTTTTCCTCAATGTTTTTTCAGTTCTGGAACCTATAATTTTTCTCCCTTTATCAGTTCCTGAACGGACAGTTCTGTTGAAACAGACCACAAATATTTAAATGTCTATTTTTTGGTTGGTTACTGGTTCCTGTTTTCTGTGTCAGATAAGCCTAAAAAGAAAACTTGATCCCCCTGGGTTCAAGAATTGCTTGAAGTGTGCAGAATGAAGACTGTGAAATTTGTAAGTCTTTCCTGTTAAGACAGTGGAAAAAGCGAGGAGAGCTTGAAGAAAACTAGGAGGAGGGTCCATGAGCTCTAACTAGTCCACCCTCTAAGACTGTGGCAGTTCCTTCCAGAGCCTCTGAATCCACCCCTGATATGGGCGAGCGCTCTGGTAAGAGGCAATCAACCGTCTGACTCCCTGGTGCTTGCCAGAGAATTAAAGAAAACCAAACAGTGACACCCCCAGCTGAAACACCTCAAGGGGTCCCTCAGTGCCTATTAATGCTCCTTCTGCTGCTGAGTTGACATGGGCTTTTGCCTTACTCCAGGTGCTGCAGGATTTCTTACCCCTCAGCAGCCTATGCTTACTACTGCTGAAAAGGCAACTGTTACCCCTCTTTGCCTCTGCTACAGTGGCATATAAGGATGACCAAGATGAAGAGAATTGAGATGAAGATGAAGAGAATTGAACCAGAGGTGTCAGAGGAGGATTTCTCTTCCCATTTTTCTTTCAAGAAAATGGTAGAAATTCTGGATCTGCAAGCAGCTGAAGAGATCCAGGATGAAGAGGAGACACAAATATAAGGAGCTGATGGGGCCGACACCCTCAAAGAGGCTCCTTTTGCCCATTTACAAATTTTTTTAAGAAAGATACTTTAGAAATCCTAAAGGCTCCCAGTACAGTCACACCCTCAAAGTGTGATGAGAAATATCAAAAATCTGGTGCTGTTTCTTTTAGTCACCCAGACCCAGGGTATTTTACAGCAGGCTGCCTGTGAGAAAGACAAAACTAACTTATCCGCTCACCCCGAGAAGGTTCAAGAAAGGTGGACAGCATGGCAAAGAGTACCTTCGGCATCCTTGGCAGTTCGTCAAGCCAGCTACCAGACCCATGCAGCTGTTTATCAAAAAGCTCTCTGGCATTCGGTAGTGGACAATGCTAAGGCTAACCCCTCTTTAACAGTGTCAGGAGCTGCTAGACACAGCAAAATTGGGATTGAGGCTTCCAAGTACCAATTTCAGATGCAGCTGATACCAGTCATGCAGCTGCAAGGTGGATGGCTGGTACCATTGATCTAAGGAGATTTGCTTGGCTGAGGGCTACCAACCTCACCCAGGACACCCAAACTAAAGCAATGGACTTTCTTGTCGAAGGCCATTCTGTTTGGTGCCTAGACTGAGAGCATATATGGAAAAGTAGACTAATATAAAGCTGCTTTTTAGGGGCAAGTCTGCAGAGACTGGCCCTCTACTTCAACTTCATCTTATTCTAGAGGAGGCAGGGCAGGTCCTCTTTTAGGAGGCCTTTCTTTCAGGTACAGACTGCTTCCAGCGCCAGTACCAACCACAGCAGACTGGATTTTACAGAGCTAGAGATAGAAGGGGTTCTAGGATGCCTAACAGGAGCTCCCAACCCCTGATAGAAATCCCGGAGGTTAGATGACCTGGGGAATAGGACTTGTGCCTCTGCTTCATTTGACCTACATATTGCAGACTACCAGGCCCATATGGTCAATGTCAGAATATATTCTGGAGGAGTGCCAAGGATGCAACACGGGCCTTACCTGAGGTACTGCCAAAACCTGAGTTAACAAACTCTCACAGGGGCTGAAGTGAGCAAGCATTTAATCCACTCTGCCTGATGCACATCTCGGATGCCTCTGCCAGGGCAGCCATTTCTGGCATTTGCATGAGGTACCCCTGGCTCAGAATAGCTGGGTTTGCCAATGATGTGCAACAGGCAGCGTTAAATGCACCATTTAGAGGCACTGAACTATTCAGTTGTGATGTGGAAGAGGCATTGGAGGCCTTCCATTATCTAGGATGACCTTAAGGTTGGTTACATCCCTTCACCCTGCACTAAGCAGGAGTAAGGGTAGGAGCCAGTTTCGTCCAACAGTTGCCAGAGCTGGTAGGCAGATCTATAGGCATCTAGGTAGAGGAACTAGCCAGCCCCCCCCCCCAGGTGCCCATTTCAAAGCACCTAGAGGAGGTGGAGCTGGTGGCATTGCCCCTACGGGTTCAGCATGGCTCTGGAACTACACTCCACAACCACCATTGCCACGGGGTGGTTGTGTGATTTTGTTGTTTTTTTTGGGGGGGGGGTTAGTTATCCCTTCATTTGATTCAGTGAGGGGAGATTACTACAGGTAAATGGGTTCTGGACATCACTGCAAAAGGGCATGATCTGGAGCTTTTGGATACCCCTCCAGATCATCTGCCACAGATTTCAGCTTATCCCTTGAAACACATGTCTCTGTTGAAAGAGGTACAGGCCTTACTACAGAAATGGACCATAGAATCAGTCCTTGTCAGGCAAAATAACAGTGGTTTTTATTCCAGATACTTCCTAGTCCCCAAGTGGACAGGATCTGAGGCCTGTTCTAGATTTGAGAGCCATCAGCTTGTACATAGAGTACAAGAAGTTCCGGCTGATCTCTCTACAGACTGATCCCCGTATTACAAACAGGTGACTGGAAATGTTCGCTAGACATGAAGGATACTTATAAAAATTGAATAGAATCGCAGACTATATTTGAGATTCCTGTTGGATGGGGAACATCACCAGTTCAGGGTCCTGCCCTTTGGCTTGTCTTCTGCACCAAGGGTCTTTTCCAAATGCTTTGCAGTGGTAGCAGCAGCCCTTCACAGGGAAGGCATGTATGTTTCCTTACCTGGATGATTGGCTATTGAAGGCCCACTCTGTGGAGCATCTGCTGCTTACCTTAGTTTGTACCAGGAAGATGTCAGACTGGCAATGTGAGTACAGACCCCATGTCAAAGGGGGCAGTACTGGACACTGCTCAAGGCCATGCGTTATTTATTTGAATTTTGGTAACCAGGTAAGTCCACTGAGACAATAATGGTCCCTTTTTCATGGTAGACCTGGGGTCACAATAACAAGTACAGAAAACAGTGCAAAAATGCAAAGAAAATACAGTATGGCAAAATTGACAATCAGCATAACAATATACAGTAAAACTCCGTTTATCCGTACCTCTGAAATCCGAAACTCTGTACTGAGTCTAACCCTTGTCCCCCACAAAAATTATTATCCAATTAAGAGGCCTCCGTGTGGTGCTATATTCGCGTAGTGCTTAATCAGTAGTTAATCGGTGTATAAAGGCAAATCTGTTACAGTGCTTAATTAGCTGCTAGCTATAGTATAATAGACAAATTAGTTTCATCTGGATGCTGAATGGCTCGTTACAGCTTGTTACAGCAATCCATGTGTCTTGCTACCCACTTTGTTTGCTGCAGAGTGACACTATGGCAAAACAAAAGCGTTCTGTTTTAGACCTCTGTCAGAAGCTTCAGATTAGAGTGCCTTGAGTGAGGGCAAAAAGTAGTGAATGTAGCTCGGCAGTTTGGTCTGGGTAACGCTACTGTGTCCGACATTAAGAAAGCCAAGCAGAAAATAAGACTTTGCGGCATCAATGGACTGCAGCTTGTCACATGAAAAGCGAAAAACAATGCATTCCTACAGGGACAATGCAGTTTTTTTTTTTCTTTTCTTTTATGGTTCGTACAGAACCGCTCAAAGGGGACACCTATCTCAGGCACTATCTTGAAAGAGAAAGCTTTGTACTTTCATAATCAGCTGGGTGCCAACTTTGCTTTCTCTGCCAGCGAGGGATGGCTGGACCGATTTTTTTTTTTTTAAATCGGCATGGAATCTGCCAGCTGGCAGTCACAGGCGAGAGCATGTCAAGTGATATTGAGTGCATTGATCCGTTTCGCCGAAAACTGAAAAAAAATAAGCTGAAAGAGGGGAATCTCACCAGAAGCGCTCTAATGCTGACGAGACCAGCATTTACTGGTGGGTCCTGCCGGAGATAACTCTGGTCGCCTCTTGTGGGGGGGAAAAAACAAAACACATCAGGCTTCAAAAATAATAGAGCGTCTGACTGTGCTTGCAACTTCAAATGCCACAGAGTCACACAGATTGCCTCTCCTGATCATCGGCAAGTCACAATCCCTCTGTGTTTTAAACACATTAATATGTCAGCTTACCTGCCCTGTACAGAGCTCAACAAAGCGCGTGGATGAGCAGTGAAATCTTTAAGGACTGGTTTTCAACAGTTTTGTCCCATCGGTCAGGAATGACCTCGCTGTTTAAGACTGCCTTTAAAAGCTATTCTGCTTTTAGATAATGCTGGCATACCCCAGTGCAGAGACTCTCTGAACAAAGGATGGGGCGATCCATAGTGAATTTTTACCTGCAAACACAACTGCGACTATTCAAACCATGGATCAAGGTATTTTAGCCACTGTAAAACAGATTTACCGAAGCAAACTCCTTGCAAGTGTTTTGAGAATGACTCGTTCTTTTGTAGAAATTATCAAGTCCATAAATGTAAGATGCCCTCATTACCCTGGCCGAGTCCTGGCAGGAGGTGAAGCTGGAGACCATTACCAAATGCTGGCAAAATCACAACTGCTGGACCCTCCTGCCACACCTGAAAAGAACTTGGAAAGTGAGGCTGATCAGATGGATGAAGCTATAGCAACCCTACATTCAACAGCCGACCAGCTTCATGTTGCAAGGGAACTTGTCACTGAGTGGTCAACGCGGATGACCATGATGCCAGGTATGAAGATATGACAGAAGAGGGGATTCTGGCAATTGCAATGACCAAGCCTATTGATCAAGCAGAAGATGAGGAAGATGAGCCCACCCCAAAAAAAAATCTGTGCCCACTGATGCAGAAGCAGCAGATTGCTTTCAAAAATGTATTGATTGGCTTGAAACTCAATTGGACATGGATGGGGTTCAGCTGCTGCTTCTACGGCAGCTGTGACAGAAGGCTATCAGACAGCGTCACAATAATTGTAGACAGACAACTCCTGTTTAGCTTACTTTAAAACTATCAATTTAACGGAGATGGACTTTCCAAGACATACTTTTACAGTACTGTGCAATCATCAGTTTCTAAGTATGGTACTGGTTTTCCTAATGTGCAATCAGTAATGTCAACTTTTATCAATCTGAGCTACTCTCGCGTCAAATTGCCCAACAGATTCTGGTCACTCCCAGGAAATGTGCTTCCTTCTAAAATCACCACTGATAATTTTACCGTCAACAATATAATAGAGATTCTGCAGGCTTTCAGCAATCATTTTGCCACTGCTATGAAGGGAAGGGTGGAAGGAGGGCAGCTGCAGAATAAGGGTGCTAGCTGCACATTCAAGCAGGCACGATAGACCTCTAGGCCTTTATCTGCTGGCAAATTTCGTATGTTCATATGCAGTCCTGCCATTCGATAATACACCAGTAAGCTGTCTCCTTCCACAGATCAACACCCAGCCTCCAGAATCAAGTATCAATAACATGGTCTTCTCCTTTTACCTACCACCATAAAAGTTTAAGATTTGCTTCTCGATTGGATACTAAAAAAAAAAAAAAGTGCTGGGGCCCATCCTTGGGCCCATATTTCTTGAAAATATACCACATTCTTGCCACTCCTATATCACACCTATTCAACCTGTCTCTAGCACAAGGTTCCCTCCCCAGGTATGGAAAACTGCTCACGTCATCCCCTGTTTAAATCCAGGGATCCCTGTGACCTAAACAACTATAGGCTGATCTCCTCCCTACCCCATACTTTCCAAGCTACTGGAAAAATCATGGATAAGCAGCTGAGATCTTTCTTGGACAATTCAAGCTTGTAACCAATGCAGTCTGGATTTGGAGCAAAGCATAGTACAATTATGGCTCTGGCAATGGGGCGTAGATGATGGGGGGGGTGGAATTTGTGCCATTTTCTTGGACCTCAGTAAGGCATTCGACAGTCGACCACTGCCTGCTCCTCTCCACCTTAAACTATAGGCCTTGACTCAACCTCATTGGGATGGTTCCAAGACTACCTTTCTGGCAGGCAGCAACAAATCAAGGCTGAAGGAGAGCTCTCTCCACTTAAACTGATAAAGAGGTGTCCCTTAGAGCTCCATACTGGGCCCAGTATTGTTTGCCATCTATATCAGCAGCTTGGACGTAGGCATTAAGGAAGCCAGTATCCACTTGTTTGCTGACAATGCTGTGCTCTACTTAAGCCGTGAATTTCCTGAAGCTGCCTGCATTGACCTACAAACTGACTTTAATACTCTGCAGCACCAGCTCCTTAGCAAAAGGCTACTACTAAATGCAAAAAAAAACAAAAACCAAGGCCATGCTTTTCTCACCAGCAGGTCCAGGGACTTACTCTGCTGTCGCTGGTCCATTACCTTCCATCTCCACTTTATGTGGTGAAAATCTTGAATTTGTGCCTAAATTCAAATGTCTGGGTATCTAGCTAGATAATAAACTCTCCTTTGAAACTTACAGAAGAACTGCTGAAAAAGCTGAGGCAGAGACTGGTCTTTTCTTCAGAATTAATCGCCTCTTGATCACAGATGTAAAAAGACAGCTTGTCCAGTCTACGTTCCTCTTATTAATTGACTACGCTGACTTCATTTATGGCCAATGCCCTGCCTCACACCTTGCAGAACTGGACGTATTGTATCATAGAGTGCTGATTTATAACTGGCCTCCGGTTTTCCACCCATCACTGCTCTTTATATGCAGCCGTAGGGTGGCCCTCCCTTCAATACAGGCCGTGTAGAAATCCACCTCTATGGACGCTCCGAGCCCTTACCAGCAAACTTCCACAATACGTTGTTGACTGTCTCCCCCTCAGTCAGATTGGGAACTATGCCTTGAGAAGTCTTTCGCAGGTTTCCCTGAAAGTAACAAGGGTTAACACTCTCTTTTGGAAGGGCTACCGTAAGCTGTCTTGCCCATGCTCTGTAGTAGGATACAAAAATCCAAGAGACTTGGCTCCCCTGTCAGTCTTGCTTTGTTTAAGACCCTCTATGATAAAATGTTTGCAGAGATCTGTAACTGCTTTCATCGCTCCTAGCAGCCTGACTGTTTCTTTTCTCCACACCCATTCTAGTCCCTGCTGCTCAGCTAAGTCCTCCTCTGCCACTTTTGGCCCCCCTCCCTTGTTCCACCCATACCCAACATCCTCTGCACCCCCCTTACACACCACCCCCCTCCTGTCACATAATCCTAAGCCCTAGACACCGTTGGGTGCACCTCCATAGCTCAGGGACTTCCAAACAGGCCATTAACATGTTTCTGATGGACAGGATTATAAATGGTTTGTATATGACAACCATACACATCCTGCTCCTGTGGGTATTGTATGCATCATGTTACTGTTGTGGTGTTATGTATATCTTGTACATGTGCCTTTGGAATGTGTGTATATATACAGCTCCTATCATTATTGTAAACCTCTTGTTCCTTTTGTCTTATGTACATTTATCTGTACCTGTACATTTGTCCCTGCCAACAGCAGGTCCACCTTGTAAATGAGCTTGCTCAGTGGTGATCTCCTGGATAAATAAAGATTTGACTGACTGAATGTGCATTTATTGTACAGTATTTTTTAGTTTTAACCTGTCATTAAATGCTGCTTACTAACACAGGACCACGTTGTGCCAATATTTTCATTCTCTTGTTTATCCGAAATCCCGTTTATCCAAACATTTTTCATGTCCCCGGACACATTCGGATAAACAGGGTTTTACTGTGTATATATAAAAGTATGACCACATAGAATGTAAACTTTGATTATCATACATAATGGACATATACAAATAAGACTTGGGTCTATAGAACTAGAAGTAAAAATAATAAATTCAAGGAACGGGGCAGGAGGCAAAAACAGGAAGTTAGCATTTAGAGGTTGAAGGTGGGAAGCAGGGCAAAGTTGGGGAAAGTCAGAAGAGAGGGAAGGAAAGAGTGCAATGGGGAAAGTCAAGAGTGGGAAGAAACGAGTGCAATGGAGGGGAATATCAGCGGAAACGAGAGCAGGATTGAGAGGCATACAGATTAGCTTGGAACATGGAGAAAGAGGAACAAGACAGGACTGAGGGAGGAAGGAAGGGAGTTCTAGTCAGATACAGCTGCAAAAAAGATCTTTGGACGACGGGTAGTCTGTTTGGGGATGACTAAAAGCGGTAACGAGGTAGAGTGGAGGGCGTGTGGTGCTTGTCTTAGGTGTATCAGCTCACTAAGACAAGAAGGTGTGAATCTTGGACAGGCTAAACATGAGACTCAAGGAAGCTTACCTTAATTTAGCTTAAAAGCAACCAGCATGATGAGGATTGGACATCACAGTGGTGTGAGTGGTATTAGCTTCCAAGGCAATCCTGCTGACCCTGTGGAAAGCCTGGGATAGGGGAGAGAGGAGGAGGAGGAGTTTGAAGAGTAGCAGAGGAGCACCGTAGGTTAGAGGAAGAAGGGACGATGAAGCGATCTTAAGGCAGGAGGCAGAGGTGAGAAAAGGGTGGATTTGGTAGGAGAGTTCAAGTTTTCTAGTTTAGGGATTTAGCAACATTGGAGACGCGAGTTAAAAGGAGAGTGCTGAGTCCAAGGTGATGCCCAGGTATTTGAAGAAATGGACCAACTTTAGGTTTTCACCATTGAGATAGGAAATGCTAAAAGGGGGTAAACTGAGGGAAAGCGGTGGGTGAATACATTTGGTTTTCTTAGTATTGAGAACAAGAAGTTTCAATTGAACTAGCCCTCGAGGGAAGCAGTCAGAGGCAGCTCTCTATTAATCAGATCAGCATGTGGAGGAGCAATGGAGGATAAGCGTCATCTGCATAAAGGTGTACAGAAGTCGCTCACAGAAGCTGGGAAGGTCGTTGATGAAGAGAGAGTAGCATAGGACCCAAAATGGATCCTTGCGGTACACCATGAGTTGTGGGCCTCAGATTGGAAAGGGAACCATCCCATTTAACTCTTTGGGAGCAGCAGGATAGATACCTTTTCACCCAGTTCAGGGAACTGGAATCCAGACCAAGAACATGAAGCCAATGCAGCAGAAGGCCGTGGTTCACCAAATCGAATGCTTTTGTGAGGTCCACAGAGATTGCATCTGTGGCATTGCCTTGGTCAATTGCATGAAATGTCAGTTGTCACTTACCAGGGCAGTTAGGGTACTGTGATTCCTTCTGAAGCCATGCTGATAAGGGGATAGTAGATTGAGATTCCAGGTAGTCCTGAAAATGGTTAGAAACTAGCTCTTGAATCTTTGCCAGCGGACAGAGGATGGATATTGGTCTGTAGTTAGCCGTCGACCCGAGTTTGAGCCACCCTTGGCGCGGGACTACTACTGCCACTTTCCATTTATGTGGTACAGTATTCAAGATGAAGGAGCAGCCGGCCACACCTCGAACCACGCTGGCGACCGGGTTGGAGACGGACTCTTGCACCGGGGTCAGCAGGGAAGGGGTAGGATGGAGCATCCATGGGACCTTTCCTCCTCTGGGGTGGGTTAGGAATGCATGGTTGCTCTGCAGCAGCCCCTGGTGGAGACGGGAGCACAGCAGAGGGATCGCATCACGGGAACACCAGGGAAAAATAGGAATACGCTCTGGGGATTGGCCGGATGATGGCTGCCAGCGCGGGCGCCTCGAGAACTCCCAGGAAGCCACAGAAAGCCTCCAGCAGCGCTCCGGGACCAAGGAAAAATAGTGTGCTGGTGCCTTTCCCCTCGGAAGAGAGGGATCCACCGGTATAGGGTTACACCAGGCTATCCCAAGGATGGCTGTAGATCTGAGAGTAAGGTGGCTTGGGGGAGATAATGTAGGGGATGTCTGGAGTGTCATGGCAGCCCGAAGGAGAAGCCGCTCCAGAGCACGACGGGGTATAAATATACAAAAAAATGGAGCAATTGAATAAGTCACGGACAGGGCGTAGCAAGGGCTGGGGCACCCAGCTTAAGGAAATTTGGCTCAAGGGAGTCATTGCCAGGAAAGCAGTCTGACTTCAGGTTTGAGAGAAGTTTCTGTACCTCTTTGAGGGTGGCTGAGTTCAAGTGGAACTCTGGATGAGCCATAGGGGTGTTTTTGACAGAATTGGGTGTGGGGGGGTGCAGTTTTGGAATAGCGATGTGTATTTGTGAAGATGTAGTAATTGGGTGCACTTGTTAGACTAGGCTGCACACGGGAAAGAAACTGACCGTCTTAACCGTTAGGCTTCTGACAGAATTAGAACGTATTGGACATCTGGACTGATAGTGAGGGTTAATACATTTTGTGGAACACAGGTGGTGTAATTTACAAGAACAGGATGCAGAATTTATATGCCAGGGAAAAATCTTTTTAAAAAAAAGAGAGCAATGTGTTGGTTAGAGAGAGAACTAGAGATTTTAGGGGCACATTTCACATTTCAGTGAAAAGTAAGATCTGACATTAAGCGAAGCATACAACATGTTGCAGAAAATGTAATTTTGCATTCTACGGAGGCTCCGTGGCACACAGCATGTGCAAGATAGATACAGAAGTGTTAGTGTGACCATCACATTTATGTTAAAAGTAGCCACCAAGGACCCCCATACTCAAGTGTGGGGCTGGTCCCAATGTGCACTTTGTGTGCAAAACATTTTGGTTTATCTACTTGTTACTACTGTAGTATAGCAGATTAAATCTGTCTAATTTTGCCTTGGTTGTAGGCTGACATCTTCTGTTACTACAAATGCCAGAATCCCTTGCAGATGACATCAGAACTGTAGTCAGCAGTGAGAAGATTCAGTAGCTTGCACTGTTAGTTTATATAAGCTCTGATCTTTCTGCTGTCCTCTCTAGGCTATGTGCAGTCAGAGGACTGTACCTAGCCCCTGGCAAAAAGTCCTGGAAAACATCCGATGGATTATTAAAGATCTAACATTCACTGCAGGTTATTGAATCTCCCACTGTTGACTACTGCTCTGATGTCTGCTGCAGAGGAGTCTGGGATCTGTAGTAAAAGAAAATGTCAGCCTACAGCTAAGCAAAATCAGTCTGATATAATGTACTATACTAGATTGAACAGTAAGTAAACCAGTGTGTTTTTGCTCAGAGTGCACATTGAGACCAGCTGGAGTGTGAAGTACTTTGTACTGTCTGTTTCCTTTCATTGTTTTACCAGGGAAAGACCACAAATTAACTCATTTGTGAGGATGGTCTGGGATCATAGTGCCCAATAAATACAATTAGACAATCAGTATACATACTGCAAAGCCGTGATTATCATGGGCAGTTGTTGGGAAGAAAAGAAACTGGTGCCCCTAAACTCCTTGTTCTCTGATCTAGTCTTAGAACAGTTAAATATCCTTACACAAACCTGTTTGAAGACATAATTTTGCATGTCCCTGGTACTGCTTCTTTGCAAGGGGACTGCACAGTGCATGTATTACTGTGAGTATTGTAGTTTGTTGAAAACCAATAATTGGTTTCAAGCACAATTGCGGTGGAGAGCCTGGGGTCATTATGAGGATAATGGAAAACCTGAAGGTGTTCTAGAAATCCAGATTTTATATGTGCAATACTTTGGTAGCTTCTCTTGACCGCTTTAGCACAACTAAGAAAGTTGTAAAGATTTTAAGGGGATTCATAGCACAGTTCAAGTAGGTCATGGTTTCTTCATGCAAAAGCGTCTTGTGTGACATAGCTGATCTCCGAAAGTTACTCACTTTGATGTTATTTTTGTCTTTGCTACAGTCCTGTGGTTATGGACTAGAGGGCAAAGGCTTGGCCCAGTGTTTGCTCAGACACATGTTGTAATATAGCTAGGATAAAGCTTACTTAAGCAGATTTTCATGCTGAGGCAACTAATGACACTGATTTCGCTTTCCCTTTGGGTACTCTCCCAAAATATGCTCTTGGAAAGGATACAGTTAAAATGACACCAAGTTGTGCAATGCATACAGTACAGTAAGTGACCGTAGCTGTTGGGTCACAAATCTGTGTTGCAAAATGGAATTGGAAAGCTCTGGGTTTCAACGTTTTGCAAGTTTGGCTTGTTTTATTAATTTAATATGGCACTGTTTCAGCAGAGCCAGCTGTTTAATTTCTTGGCCTCAAAGATTTTGGGATCATCCTAGCTGAAAGGGGTGGGAAGCATTGCAACAGTCCCAATTCATAATGCTCTTGCTCACTGTTCTGTCTGTACATCTTTTGTTGTGTGTCCCTGGTTGTTGAAACCAGCACTGTATGTAGTCCTCCCTGTAACACCACCCCCCCACCACCACCACCACCACCACCACCACCGTGCCATTTCAGGTCCTCCATTGAGTGATCAGTGCATTTAGTACATGGCTTCTGTTGCTGATAGCACTGCTTGCATAGCTCGTTACTTTTGTGCTGATTGTGCATTCTGAGGAGCTACTCTTTTATTCAGTGTGCCAGCCTATACAAATATCGGTATGCACTGATTGATTAGAGCCAGCGATGACACAAACTGGAGCACCTACCGAACAAGGGGCAATACAGTTTCTCCTGATGGCAACTGTGTGTCCTGATGACACTTTTGTGTTTGGTTTGTTTTTGTCATGCTTCTTCTCCAGTGCAGTCTCCTTCTGGTGAAAACATCAGACTCTACCCAGACTCCCTGGCACTTCTCCCCCTCTTGAATCACCCCATAGGGTTACCCCCCCGGTGGGGTTTACCAGGCTTGGCTACAACCTGGCATGGTTTCAGTCATTCAGTGTAAGGGCTCCCAAAGGTGGTGTGTGTGTGTGTGTGTGTGTGTGTGTAGTCTGTCACCTGGGCCAAGGCTCATGCGACTGCCCTGTGCTTTTCCATGCTCATTCTCTCCTCTCCAAGGCATGGATTCTGCAGGTCAGGAACTTGTGCAAATTATGGCACTGTAGAGTTTGAGTGGTCTTCCTTCTGTGCTTCAGAATCTCCAGGTGTTGGTGCTGCAGCTATGGCCATGCCTCCCAAAAGTTGTAGCATCTTTCCTTACTTTTATTGCATTTTACAGTACAGTTATGATTTACAAACACTAACCAAGAAATAAAAATGAGTTAATTTTTCACACCCATTCTTGTCATATGCTTGAAGAACTAAACTTACTACAGTACTAGGAAGTAAGGCATCCGCGTGCTGCGAGTGGGCAGTTATCCAAATAAAAGCTTCAAGTAATTAAGAAAATGTCATTATGCATCAATTTCAGCAGTACTAGTTGAGAGATGTATGCTGTCAAGGCCTCAGCATGCCCCCCCCACCCAAAAAAAATGGGTAAATGTCTGTAAAATATGATGCGGACAGGTCTTGGAGCAAGTTGTCCTACTACCATTAGATTAAAAAAAACTTAAAAGGTTTCTGCAAGAACCTGACCAAAACATCACATGGTGTTCTGAAACAATTTTTGGAAATTGTATTTGGCTTACAGTAATTAATGTTTGCTATTTTTCAGTAGTTAAAAGTATGCTGTAACATACCTCAGTCAGGAAAACTTGATAGCACTCCTCTTGACAGTCTTATTCTGTATACAAACGTTTTTATTACTACAGTGGTGCAGTAAGGGGTGCTTACTTTGTGCAAAAACGTGCCACGAGCCACTCGCTGCAGGGTGCAAGAGTTTCATGTTGAGTGAGAACAGAAACTCGGCTCTTCTGTCACTCAGGACACCAGTGAACCATTCCTAAACTGCAGTGAGTGTCTCCATGGAACCTATTAACATGTTATAGGTCAAGGGAGTGCTTAAAACTAACCAATAAAATAAAAGCTGCGCACTTAACCTTTCACTGCTTGCAAAGGTTGCTCAGATGCCAAGGAACATACTTGAGTCAAGATTAGGATAAATAATTTTACTGTGATTTCATTAAAAAAAAAAAAAAAAAAAACCTCCATCTTGAAACAAAGTAAAACCTCCTGATCTCCAGACCAACACTTTGCTTTTCACCACATACTTTTTCAAGACAGCAGTTGTAGTTTTATGAAATTAAACGTATTTATCCTTATCTTGACTATGTTGTTCCTTAGCATCTGAACAATCTTTGTAGGCAACCAAGGGGTGAGTGCATGATTTTCATTCTAATTGTAATGGTTTGTACAAGAACGCCCCCAGTGTTATCTGTGCCAGTTTTTCATGTCTGGTTAAAATAAAGAATGGACACTCCAAACATAAGTTTCCAGGGCAGCTGTGTTTGTAACCTTGTTTACTGCATTCAGCATGCAGAGGAATGGAGTGCTCTGAATGGTCTGCAGCGCTCTTTCATGATCTATAATGCTGGTATTGTCAGTTTACAAAGGATAGCAATAGCTTGGCTGTTATTGGTCTTGTCTTCCTAGTTCTATAGTCAAAGCCTTAAAGTCCAGTGAATCACCAAAGACCACAATAGGTGTGTTTTCACTACTTTGTCTTCACTGTTGTGAGCAGTGCAGATCAGTTATGACAGTTGGAGATGGGCAAAGTTGGAAAACATCACTCCAAATTAATCTGCAAATGTAGCAGAGGCGATCTGCGAAGGGTGAAGTTCTCCCACAAAATTTTGAGGCTAATCGCAAAACTTCATGAATTGCTCAGCAAAGGCAAAATTAACAACTAGCTGGTGAATTAAACTTCAACATCTCTAACAGCGCCAGTGTTTCTGTCTGGACAAGATGAGTGTTGTAGTGCAGTCCACACAAAGATTAATAGTCAAATTAACCAGCCTGGAAGTGGGTCCCAGGGTGGTAGCCTAAAGTAAAACATTGGCTGGACAACAGGACACAGAAAGTAATTGTTATGGAGTCACTCTGAAAAGAAGAGGGCTAATAGTGAGAGTACAGAGGGTTCAGTCCTTTATAATGTCTTTATAAGTGACATTGCAGAGGACTGGAAGGAAAAGTATGCCTCTTTGCAGATGACACAAAGATCTGCAACAGGGTTGATGCACAAGGAGGCGTGGAAAGGATGAGAAGGGACTTGGCAAGGTTGGAGGAATGATCAAGTATGGCAGCTAGGATTCAATGCAAAGTGCAAAATAATGCACCTGGGAAACAAGAACCCAGGGAAGAATACACAATTGGGGGTAGTAACAACAAAAAGGAAAGGGACCTGGGGGTAATCATATCAGATGACCTTAAGGTTAGCAAGCAATGTGAGAAGGCAGTAGGGAGGGCTGGGGGTATACTGGGATACATAGGGAGAGGCATCACCAGCAGAAAACAGGAAGTTGTTATCCCGCTGTACAGACAGTTGGTGAGACCCCATCTGGAGTACTGCATCCAGTTCTGGAGACCCCATCTCTGCAAGGACATAGACAGGATAGAGGCAGTCCAGAGGAGGGCAACTAAAATGGTGCAGGGTCTGCAAGAGAAGTCGTACAGTAGAGACTTAAGAAGCTTAATATGTATACCCTTGAGGAAAGAAGGAGAGGGGGACATGATAGAAACTTTTGTACCTTAGTAGAATCAACAAAGTCCAAGAGGGTAGCATCTTTCAGAAAAAGAGACATGCAAGAACAAGGGGACAGAATTTAAAGATAGAGGGGTTCAGGGCAATGTGAGGAAGTATTTTTCACAGAGAAGGTAGTGGATGCATGGAACAGCCTTCCTGAGGAGGTTGTGGGGTCTAAAACTGTGGGAGAATTCAAGATTACGTGGGACAGACATAAGGCAATTCTTGTGGGGGTAGGAAGAAATAGGCTGTTGGTTAACTAGGATCTCGGCCTATCCTGTAGTGAGAAATGGGCAGATTAGGTGGGCCAAGCGGTCCTTATCTGCCGTCCAGTTTGTGTTTCTATGTGTGTGGATGGCCCTGCCCACTACACATGTGCCACTTAATGGTACTTTCAGGGATGGCTGTGGAATGAGAGACGCAGTGGCTTTGTTGTGCAGCGTGTTCACAGCCAAGCATTTCTGGATGGGATTACACTGAAACACCCCCCAGCACCAAAAGGATGTTGGTGGAATGCTCTGGCTCTGTGTTGCCCACCCAACATGAGGAGCTCCCCTACTGCTGAATTCAGCAAAGACCAGAGGGGGGATTGGCTTGCCCCCGATGGCCCTACCATGGGAGGGTTCCCTTGGGGCAGGTAAGAGAAGCTCCATGGGGGCTGGGACGGTGATGGAGGTAGGTGGTTGCCAAATAGGTTGAGGTCCGAGGTAGGGACAGTAAGGAGCATAAAGACCAACTAAAAAAATATTCTTTGCAAACTAATACATTGCACAGAAATCTATACGGACTTGTTGAGGCTGTACATTTAAATATATATATTTGGCACTTGTAAGACTTGGAGTAAGGTCTGGGCTGAATTGAATGACTGGTACATTTTTGGGGTGTGGTGCTAAAAAGCAGCAATCGGTGATAGGAGGTTGCCTCCAAATAAAATGCAAGGTTAACATTCTAGGAATTTTATTTTAATAATTTTGCTTCCCTTGCCCAGACAATTGTGGTTGCAAAACTGCACCATTTTGCATCTTAGCTGACTGGTGGGTAAGTGTCTTCCTTCCCAGTTGTGCCAGTGCCTCTTTTTGGTTAGGGAGATGCTTTTCTGAACATTGTCCTAATGAGAATCAGAAATTAGCGGAAGTTGGCCCTGCATATTGTGTTCGAACTTCATGACTGACATTTGAAAGACCCCACCGGTGGTGGTGGTGGTGGTGGTGGTGGTGGTGGTAGGATGAGAGTAGGTTGCTCCGGTAGCTGATCTTTTGTGTCTCTGTTTTGGTACAGATGATCATGGAGCCTTTGGCTCAGTTCCTTAATTTGGTTTGGTGGTGAGTGGTTTTAATTTAGAAAACGAGTTGAAACCATCCTGAAACTGGATGAGCTGACAGCAGTCACATGGTATGTTTATCAGGCAACAGAGCTCTCAAAACAAAAAACGTTACTGCATAAGGATTCTATAGTTGGAGCTAGTGCATAGAAATCGGTGACTTCAAACATTCTGCACATTCTGTCATCAGTCTCGCCTGTACTTCCCGTCACACTCGCTCCCACAGCTTTCAGTTTTCTGCAGTACTGGTCAGTTTCACCTTCGCTTGTTCCCTATGGCTCTCATTCCTATTGCTTTCATTTTGTTGAGCCCTTGAGTTCATTAAGGAACAGATTCCTGTTTTCTTATCTTTGATTTCCCCAATGTGCACTGAAGGGGGATTCCATCTTCTGCACTAGCGGTCTGGTGCTGAGCGCAGCCAGCCACATGGTGCTCCCCAGCCTGCCCTCAAGAGCAAGATTCCAGGTACACTTCAGGAAAGCCGCTCCAGTCCAGCTTGCTAGCCGTGAACCCAGTTGGTGGATGGTGCCTGAAATTATAGGCAGATTCAGCACTCCGTCTCTCCCTGACTGGCTTCAGCTCCTGGAGATTTGAACTGCTTGGCACAGTCCCCTGGAGCTCATCTATCTGCTGCCTAAATTTCTTTTTCCTAACCTGTGTAACTAAATCTGTGATGTCTTTGTGGCCACTGCTGAATTTGATTTGTTAGTGTAAGGAATTACAACCCCCCTTTCCCATTTGCAGTTTATACTGATCTGCCACTAGAGGCATGTTTTTCCTATTAATTCTCAACCTTGCCTCTGCCTTTTCCTGTTCTAATCACCGTTATCCCCTGCCTTTTTCTCACTTTTTAGCATATTGTACTCTGAAGAAAAAAAATACTCCATAGCGGCAGTCACCCTCACTGAAGGTCAGTTATTCCCTTAACCTCCCAATAGAAATAGCAATGGGCACCACGGCTATCACTCAGCCTACTCATGGTTCCCTTTCTTGCTCTGCCCACGTCCCATCCTCCCTACCCTCCACCCTGAGCCCCACCCCTTTATCACCCCACAGCAGCCAACCCCTCCCCATAGCACCACCTCCAACAATACCCCCTCTCCCGGGACACCTGGGCCCACCCTTCCTTGCCATACCTATCCTTCACACCCTACCCATCCCTTGTACCCCCACTAGTAGGTCCTCTCATCGGTACCTGGCTAAGGATTCTGGTCGCCACAGACTGCTCATCAGATTAATTGCTCTACTCCTTCTGCTCTCCAGGAACATACACCCCAACCCTGGGTCATTTTCAACTAGCCACCCCACTCTAGTACTGGCCTCAGCATTGCATCCATGAATATTTGCAGCCTCCTAAAAAAAAAAAAAAAAAAACAAAACGCCGCTCTCCAGTGCTGGGCTGTACAACACCATCCTGATGTTATAGCACTAGTCGAGACCCTAGCTCTCGAAAAATCTCCCGACTCTGATCTCCTTCCCTGACTACACTCTGTTCAGTGAAGACCGTATAGGCAAACGTGGCGGGTGTGCAGTCTTTATGCGTGACACACTTTTAGGCCATGCTCTTCCCTGACCCCAAGCTCTGTTTTAGTGTCCAAGTCCTCACCTTCAAGGTTAACCCTGACCCAGCCAGGGGCCCTCCTTTTTTTTTTTTTTTTTTTTTGTCTTGCATACCCCCAAGAGACCAGCTATCCACTCCCTCATTGATTACCTCACCACACTCCCACACAAGGCGGAGCAGCTCATCCTAGGTGACCTTAATGTCAATTGGCTGAGTACCACTGCCCCCCCATATCAGGGACTCCTTTGCTGCTCTAGATATGACCCAACTAGTTACCTCATCCACTAGATTTAACTGGTAAGGCAGCTCCAGCACCCTCCTAGATGTAATTCTGTTGAACCGCCCCCATAAAATCAGGGATATTAATGTACTGTACTACCAGACTGTCTTAGTGACCACTCTCTTGTCCTCTGCCATTTGTCATCCCCCACACCAAAACCAGTGTCCCAGGTCACCTCGCACCGGCGCTTTCATCCCAGGGGTCTCGGAAAGCTAAGCATACGTAGCCTAACCCAGCTGGACCCCAATCCTACTGTAGCGGATATTGACTCTGCCCTAGCCTGTTTCTCCAGTGCCTTCAGCAAGGCCTGTGACCTTTTCGCCCCCCTGACCAGAACACATACCAAAAAACACAGCACCCCATGGATCTCCCCATCCCTCATCCAAAGAGATAATCTCTGGCATGTTGCTGTCAAGACAGGCAAATTTGCTGACAGACAAGCCTGTAATGCAGCACGTAACAAGTGCACCTGGGCTATAAGGCAGGCTAAGGCCAAATATTATCAAGCCACCCACGAATCCGCTTTGGACTCATCCACGTGCCTTCTGGGACAATATGAAAGGGCTCAATGGATGCGCCGCCCCCAAAACCATCATTACTCTCCATAGACTGTACTGTCACTACTGATCCTCCCCATATAGGTGAGTGCCTCAATATGGCTTTCTCAGATCTAAGCTCTGTCCTCCCCAACTACTTTTTCGACCCTATCCTGACTCCACCCCCGATCGCCCACCTTTCTACCTGCGTGTCAATCACTCCTTGAAGCCAGGCCTCGTCTGCAAAAAGCCTTGGCTAGCAACAACCGCAGGACTCCAGGATTCTCCAATTAGTCCTAGATACTGTATTAGCCCCTCACCAACCTTTTAAACCAGTCACTATGTCTTGGTCAGTTTCCCAGTGCCTGGAAAATTGAAGAAATCACCCCTATCCATAAGAGTGGAGATGGAACCTCCCCTAACAATTTCGGGCCCATCTCCATTCTCCCCCCTCTTACCAAAGCACTGCACAAAATAGTGGCCATTCAGCTGTGAGTATCTGGCCATATACGACCTGCTGTGTCCAGAACATGGATTCTGCCCTGGACACAGCACCACTACAGCCCTCCTGGAGTTCTCCCAGCACCTCCACTCTGCTCTAAACTCTGGTCATGTTGCGGGTGCAGTGTTCATTGACCTCTCCAAGGCCTTTGACACTCTGTCACCACCTCCTGCTTGACTCCCTCCACCAACTTGGTTTCTCCCCTGGCCCACTGGCTTGGTCCACCAGTTGACTCTCTGCCAGATCACAGCACGTGAAGGTAAATGGCACCCTGTCCAATACCCTGCCCGTTTGCTCGGGGGGCCAGGGTTCCATCCTGGCCCCGTTCTGTTCAGCCTGTTTTTCAATACCCTCCCCAGCTCCAGCTCGGGCAATAAGGTACTCTATGCTGATGTGGTTCTCCTTGCCTCCCACCCTGACCCCGCATCTCTACAGTAATCCCTGCAGCACAATTCAACCAAGCCGAAAAGTGGTTCCTTGACCACCGGCTGGTTATTAACCTCAAAAAAAAAAAAAAAAAAAAAACTTTTTCTTTGCATCTCAGAATAAGGCCAAAAATATCCCCTCTGCAATCTCCCCAGTAATGCTCACCCCTCGAGCAGGTGCCATCCTAAAAGTAACTGGGCATTGCCTTCAGCTCGGCTCTTACATTTCCACACCACGTCAATAGCCTGTCCTCAGCCATAAACTCTTGGATTAGCCTTCTCTATCGCCACAGAGATTGCCTCCCCCAAACCGCTCTCCAACTGGCCAACTCCTCCGTCCTGTCCCTAGTGGACTTTGGCCTACATATCTATGCTGCGGCCGACAATACCACCCTCACCAGAATCCAGACCTTGATAAACAAGGCCTGCAGGCTCCTGACCGGTGCATCCCTCTGCACCCATACTTGCCTGCTCATCTTGGAGGAGCACCTGTGCTACCAAACCTGCTTACTTGCCAAAAAAGTCCTTCTAGGACTCTTCCCCCGGGTCACGCATCCCTGTGGCTTTCATCCCCATCCATTGCCACCACGTAGCTCAGTTAAGGCCACATTTCTGGTGCCTCATACCAAGACCTCCTAGCCCAAAGGTCCTTCCACTACCGTGCCCCCACATGGTTCAACTCCCTCCCGCTCTCTGCCACTAAGTCTACCAATATTGGTCCCTTTAAAGTTGCTTTCCGTAACCACCTCTTTGGGGCCCGAAGCTGTAGTTGCCCTTAATCAACCTAATGTTGGGGTCCTTCCCTAGTTTCTTGCCCACAGCCTTGACAATCCGGGAATGCTCCCCCCTTTTTTTCCTCTCCCTCACCCCGTCTCTCCCCTTCCCCCTCCTTCCACTTAGGTATTTCCACGGTACGACCAGGGTTGTGACTTCTGCTATTGTTGTACTTTACACAATTGCTATTTACTGCATGTAACTTTATCCCTTAAACCACTGTTGTATTGTTTTTTTATCTGTATTGCACCTGTATGTTACCACTGTTGTATCTCACACTGTAACCATGTCTACCCTCTCTGTGACTAGGCGCCTTTGTAAATCAGTCCCTGACTCAAAGGTTGTAAATCAGACTTTCAAAAATTAAATAAAAATAAAGCCTGAATCTTCCTGACAAACTGATTCAGGCTTCATGCACTGGCACATTCATGCTCCTGCTATAGGCTCAGGACATCGGCACTACTGTCCTTTTGGTCTGCTTCACTAAAAAAAAAAAAAAAAAAAAATTAGAAGCAGCTGTCAGTGTGTTAGATGCTCATTTTCTGTCCTGTTCAAGAACAGTTTAGTATTGTTACAGAAAGTGAGTACTGGTTTTTTTTGGGGAGGAGCACAGAAAAGTGCTGTATGCAAATTATTTTTGAACCATATACTATTAAAAAAAATAAATAAATAAATAAAACAAGGATGACTATACACAACAAGCCTGTGCTTCCATCTTGGAGCTGAGATAACATGGACCTTTCAAGCTTCGCTCTCAAGGTTCATATGCTGTTATCTCAGCCCCTTGATGGAAACAAGCTTGTTGTGTGGTCTCCCATACATTGGTCCTTATTTTATATTTTGTTACTACAGGAGCCCATCTTCTAAGTGCAGTAAGACCCTCCAGGGTCTGGGGTGTTGGGTGATGCACTTCCAGGGACAGTGAGGCCTTCTGCTTCTGACTGGCCTCAGTACTCCCTGGGTGTACGGTTATGCCCCAGTACTCCAGCCTGTCTGGTCTTGTTGCTTACTCATTGACTGCTGTGAGCAGAGTGCTTTTGTTACTCTCTATACAGTAGTGTATCTAAATGGGGCTTGGAAGACTGGAAACTGAGCTGCATCATGGCTGAGCTTGAAAGAGTTCTTTTGGATTGTACTGTTTATTTTTTATAAATATTAACTTTTCCAGCTAGAGCATGATAAGCCAATGTGAATAAGAACATACAGGAATACAGATGTAGCAATAAGGACTGGAAGTTGCTAAAGGAAAAAGGCCTAGTTGCAGTATTAATTGAAGATAATTCCCCTTAGGTGTAACGTAGGGAAAGAGTACATTTACATATTAAACAGTGGTTCATGGCCCAGTGTATTTATAAATTCTCAATATGTTAACCAATCCTAAGCATGATTCAAGTGTATAGGGGCAGGGAGGCAAGCCCAAAGGGCATGAGTAGGGGCCCAGGGCCAGCAAGTGAAAAAGACCCAAGGTGATATGTACAATAAAGATTCCCCATATGATCAGTAGAAGTTAATCTATTCTCAAGGCATTGGTGTCTGATCTCTGCTCATAGCACAAATTAGCCATCTTTGTCACAGATTGGAGCAAAGCTCTGTATGATCATTACGGTAACTCTCCATTTGGTATATTGGATTGTACTGTTTAAAGGGGAATAGTTGGCACAAAGGGCCCCACACAAGTGTGGTGCTGGTCTCGATGTGCACTGTGCAAAAATGTTTTGGCTTACTCTGTTAGAATAGATTGCATCAGACCTATTTTTCTTAGTTCCAGACTGCCGTCTTCTGTTGCTACAGATCCTAGAATCCTCTGCAGCTGACATCAGAGTAGTGGGCAACAGTGAGAGATTCAGTAGTCTGTCGTGCATGTTGAATACAAGCTCTGATTTGTTTGCTGGTCCTGTTGTCCATGAGCCAAGTACTGTCATGGAGAAAAGCAGACCCATCTGATCGGAGATTATAAAAGCTCTAACATTCACTGCACCACATTGAATCTAGAGAATTCTTGTATTTGTAGTAACAGAAGAAGACATCAACCTAGAACAGTGGTCTGATACAATCTACTATACTACAGTAAATAGTAAGTAAACCAGAATATTGTGCACACAAAGTGCACATCGGGGCCAGCCCCACACTTCAGTGTTGGGGCCCTTGATTACTGTTCCCTTTAATTAAATGTGCTTCGTACTTCAGAACTGCCATCCAGGGTCATCTGTGTGCCAACAATATGTAATCCTTTAAAATCCATACACTTTTAATTTTTTTAACCTGGACATTCACTGTTTGACTTAACTGGCCGTAAGAGGTTTGGCTCGTAATTTTTTTTTTTTTTATTTAGTTGCTTAACCGGGAGTTGCACACTAAGCTGAAAGCTTTTTTACAGGAGTGACCTGGGAGCACAGGGAAGCTAAGTGACTCGCTCAGGGTCACACAATATGCAAGTGGAAACTGTGGGATTCAAACCCAGGTCTGTCTGCTGGATGTCACCAGATTTGCAGCTCAGAGTCTTAAACCACTGTGCTGTACTGCCTCGTATAGAAATTAAATCAGCACACAGTGGCAGTAAGAGTTTTGGCTCATGTATAAATTGAATCAGCACATTTTGGGGGCACTGACAGAAAATGTTTCCTGATCCATGACTGCAGTAGCACTACTGGCAGAGCTACATTTCCTTTTCAGACCGGGGCTTTTGTCAAAGCCAATTTAATATTAAAAATAAAACTTTGAATTTCTAGTATGTATTCTTAAAAGTATGTGTTTACTTTGGTGTATAATTTGCCAGGATTATGCTCTTTCAGATATCCTACTTTTTCTTGCTTGGATTTGGTGCTCTGTTCTGTATTGGTATCTCTTGTGTTATTAGCTCTTCCATAAACTACAGCTCCCTAGTTAAAGCAGGGGGCAGCCGTGTAGCCACGCATGCCACTTTCGCCTACCAGTGTTTCAGTTCAGTGTGCTTAAGCCTACCACTGGCTGATTGGAATTCTGGTGCACCACAATCTTATCCACCCACCCCATGTAGTAAGTGATTATCCAGTTAGCACAAGTGGGAAAAACTGCACCAAACATCGAGAGATGCTTAAAGTGCCAAAATGTATACTATAATGGTGTGTATAAGTGCAGCATAATGTGCAGTGATCCACACCAGGCAGTGGTTGTAAACAAGGAACTGCCGAGTATGCAACTCAACCAGTGCTTTGTCAGGAGTCCCAGATTTAAGGAAGTTGTAACCATTTTATGTGCAAAATGTGAAGGTGTAGCACACAATGGGTGTCCTTTCATAAAAACCACATACTTTCAAGGAGAGTAGCTACCATCTTACACATTGTAAATTTGATGCAGAAAAATGAACATAATACAACCGCTTTATACGTAACAGTATTTGCAAATGCAAACCAGTTGACTGAAGTCCAGAAAATCCTGTGCCGAGTGTTACCATCTAAGGCTTAGATTAGTAACATGCTGCCCCATTAAACCGTGATGGCTTGCCAGTCAGACATCTGACTGGCTAGATTGGATAGCGCAGGTGGCCCAGAGAAGCAAATGTGAGACTCATTAATATGAACTACAGTACAAAAGTGGGTCTGTTTTTCTTGGCAAGTGGCATCACTGTTTTCCTTGAGCCTTGGTAAATAATGCCCCCTAATAGGACCATCCCAAAGGCCTCACATTTTCAAATCTGGATGTCTAAATCCCCTCCCCGTTTACCCAGCTTAATGTTTTCTAAACCAAGAAATCTGGTTCACGGGGGTGGGGGTCTGTGAGTTCACATGTAGGGAAAGGGAATTGTCATTTCTTTGGGTTGCCGTAACATGCCCATCTATGTGGATGCTTTTGCCAAACAAGGCCCTACAGAGACACA
Organism: Neoceratodus forsteri; assembly: GCA_016271365.2. Taxonomy (NCBI): domain Eukaryota; kingdom Metazoa; phylum Chordata; order Ceratodontiformes; family Ceratodontidae; genus Neoceratodus; species Neoceratodus forsteri. Next base: position 151,068,689 of record CM057458.1, on the reverse strand, counting down.
TTACAAGACAGACAATGTGATTGGTCTCATTTTATGAAATGTCTAATCTCTTCTTCGTATTGACAGTTGTAAAATGGCTAGTCCTTTCTATCACCAGGCAGTACTTACACCTGCTGAAAGAAAAATTGCCATTTGATAAGCTAGGCAACCAGATCTGATGTGTTTTGTCTGTAACTGGTTGTAAACTACATGCCAGTTTGCCAAATTGGGGGCACGCTTGTGGGTCACTCTGAGTGGATTAGGGTAGTGGTTGTGTACTACAGGGTTAGATTTAAATACGTTTTTGGCCACTGTATTTCTAATTTTATTTAAACTTTGGTAACCAGGTGGGTGCAATGGCACAAACAGTATATGTAACAAATTTATAGTGATTGAAAGAGTGCAGGTTACAGTAAATTGGTAGATACACCCAGTACACATTACAAATGCAGTGCGTTAATGGATACAGACTGCTCAGGTTACAATAGGTTTGTACAGGCAGTTCAGTAAGTGCGTATGCAGAGAAGGTACAAGGGAGAAATTGGCCATAGCAGTCGTAGTGTAAAGCAAGTCTTTCAGCTTCTTTGTGAAGGGAGTGGCAGTTGTTGGTTGTTTTTTTTTGTTTGTTTTTTTTTTTTTAAATGGAGGTGGGGGTATTGAGTTCCAGAGTAAAGTGGCTCACTGACTAAATGAGCGTTGTCCGATGTTTGTGCGAAGCAGTTGGATTTTAATTGAGGTTGAACGGGAGGAAGGTGCATCAACTAACCTCTTCTGCTCTGTTAAGGAGGTAGGGGTGCTTGTGTGCATGTGTTTATTTTTTTTTAATAAACCTGGCAAGGGTTAGACTGGTTTTGAGTGCTGCTAATGGCAGTTTAAGGTATGTAGTGAGAGGCAGTGATGCATTTTGTTGCTAGAGGATGCGAATTTGGCAGTTATGTGATAACAGGTATGCCTTTTTTTTTTTTATATCACTGTTTTGTTGGCAGCATGGATGATCAGTGAGCCGTAGTAGAGTGTGGAGAGCAAATTTACCTGGGCTATTTTGGTTTCAGGTGTTGGATACTTGTGGATTCTGTACAGAGATCCTAGCTGTTGGCGAAACAGGTTGGAGGTGTTTTGAATATGGTTATCAAAGAACAGTAGGGTCTAGGTGTACTCCCAGATATTTTGAAGCAGATTACTTTTTTTTTTCCAGGCAGGTGCCATTTTCTGCCTTGATGTGAAGCATTGGGGTTAATTGTTCAGGTTATGGCTGGTGCCAAACAATATTGCTTGGGATTTTGGAAGGTTCAAAACCATTTTTTCTCGTATAAACCATTGCTTTAAGTTTTTGAAGCCATTACCCAGAGCGTGATTATGTTAATGTTACTGTGGGTGTAAAGAACTGCATCATCTGCATAGAGAAGGGTGTGTATGGGATTGCAGACAGTTGGTAGATAATTAATGAAAATGGAGAACGAGAGGCCCCAATATGGAGCTTTGAGGGACCTGCTTGTGATTTGGTTGATGCCAGAAACCACATTAACTTTCACGTCTGCTTCCTGTTGCTCAGATAATCTGTAAACCAAGCAATGGCAGGAGGGTCTGAGACGGAGTTTGTGTAGTGTACTGGTTAGTAAATCCATGGTCAGCCAGGTTGAAGACCTTGGCCCGGTCCACAAACATGGTGCCCGTTATTAGGCCCTTATCCATTGCACAGTAGATGGCTTCTGTGAACTCAACCAGGGCCATATCGGTGCTGTCCTTTTCTGAACCAGTTTTCCCTACAAACTAGATTGTTGCTGTAGGTACTCTGTTTAATTGGGGTGTGTGATTTTTCTCCTGCAATTTAGCTAAAGCTGGCAGGATTAAGATTGGGTGGTAGTTCTCGAGTAATGTCGTCTTACCCTACCCTTCTTGTGTAGTGGGGACACCTAATGCTGTTTTCCAGAGGTCTGGTATGGTGTTAGTTGCAAAGGATTTATTGAAAATGTTGGTTATAGGAGTTTGTATCTGAGGGACATTGAGTCTAAGGAACTTGGGAATATTTCCATCTGAGCTGGCTGATTTGTGAATTTAAGGAGGTGAGTAGATTGTGAACTTGGTTAAACATAACCCTTTTGATATAGAAATAGGGCTGGTTTGGATTCCCATCACCTTTCAGGTACAGGTTTGGGGTGACCAGTAGATCTATATTTAGTCAAATCTCAGAAGTCATTAAAGAGGTTTGCTACTTTAGATGGCTTGGTGTAACTAGCACTGTTTAGAACAATTGTGGTGGGTGAGTGTTGTATTGTGGTGTTCAGGAGAGAATTTACAGGCTGACAGAAATTTTTTGGGGGGTCTCATAGATTCAGTGATTGCTTTTTTTAGTGATGGATTTTGGCCCTATATTTTCTGCTTGCACCTGTTTCTTAGCGATCTGTAGGTGTTCCAGTCAGAGAACAGTCTGGTTTCCTTTAATTTTTCCCAGGATTCATCTTTTATGCATTAAGGCATCAATATAGTCTGAGTCAATTGGCTGTCATGTGTTTTTGCCCTGTACATATGTACTGGAGTGTGCCTATACAGAACTGATGTGAACTCTGTAAAGAAAAAGTCCAAGGCAGAATTGACATCTGGTATTGCGTCAAGGTAAAACCAGTCAATGGTGGACAAGTCCGACAAAGGATGCTTCATTGAAATGTGAACATTTCTATTCACGAGTAGCCTAGGAGGAGAATTTTCTGGGTATACTATTATGCCACAGAAAGAATGTGGTTGGGTAGTCATTAATAGTCACTTGGTACCCCCAAGACCAGGATTCTTTCAACCTTTTTTGAATAAATTGATATCCAGTCTAATAGAGTGGTTACCAGATGTATGGTTTAGGCTGGCTGGTGTTTGTATAATTTGATTGCATTAGCAAGGGTTGAGTATGTCTTTGTACTGGGATTCATTGACTAGCCAATTTAAGTTGAGGTCCCCAAGTACAATAGTCCAGAGTGCTTAATTTCTCCAGTGCATTAGGTCTTGTTAGACTACAAGCCCCACGTTTGGTGGATTATATACACAACAGACCTTCAGAAGTTTTGGTCAGCAGTTCACACTTGGTACTGGTTGTGAGGTGACGATAGCATATTTTGGCTTTAGATCAGAGTGCACATATATCTGAATCCCGCTCCCCCTTTTTGGCGCTTCTATTGTTACAGAATATGTTCAAATTGGGGAGGGAGACTTCAGAATCCTTGATTGCAGGAGTAAGCCAGCTCTCTGATAGTGGCCAGAATATGAGGTTTATGGAGGGAAGTAAAAGCCTCCAATTCAGGCAACTTTGGGACCACACCTGCCTTTATGGCTAGTCCAGATCCAAAGGGCAAGGCAAGTGTTTTCAGAGGGGCCAGGGTTGGCTTCCATCTCCCAGATCGCAGTAATACACCATTGAATATATTGAAAAAGAGCAAAATATCTGGAAAAAAATTAAGTGTCCTGTGACCTAGTATAATGACCCAGGGCACGGGTCTGTCTTGCAGAGGAGCCCGGTGATTGTGCGATGGGGGTGAAATGCGGTAGGTAATACTGGTCTCATGACTGTTCAGGATGAGCAGTTATCTTACAGAACATTGCATAAAGCAATAGGAACAGCCCTCAAATCAAAAGGCCACAGCAGAGACTTTTTATAAGCCATTGTACAGTGCCTTCCATGTGTAGGAATGTAGGGGAGAAGAGAAAACGAAATACACAGCAGGTACTAGACGAAGGCTGTGTGGGTGAGGGAGACATTAATACATGGGGAGTAGACAAGAGGTTGACGTGACACTAGATGAGGAAGAGGGTCGTCATACACTCTTTATTAGACAACAGGCTGTGTGAAATAATGGTACAGTACTGAGGTTTAGTGAATATTGTGTGGCGCTGAGACACCCTTTCGTACACAATGTTCTGCCGACTGGCTTTGTGGCCTTGAGCGACTTTCTCCCCTGTGAAGTTGGAGAGAAGCAGAATCTCCCCAGAAATAAATAAAATAAAAAGGTGTTGCATTTTCCTTGGGTTTAAGTAGTACGGATTTGTTAGGAAACCAATAACCAGAGGACAAAAGGCCAAACCATTTGGTGCTTTTGTTATAAGACTCCAGAAGCATAACTGAAGAGATGCAAAGTGAATAGCCATGTGGGCTAATTAATGACTGTTACAGTACATTATGAAATGGGTAGAAAGAATGCTGAATTCTGATTGGCAAAGAGCTGCTTTTTGCTGGGCTGTTAACCCAGCACAACAGCCCAGCTGAAAGTATTGTTTACAAAAAAAGCATAAAATTTACTAAAAATTACCCATTTCATAATCTCAATAAGGCACTACTTGGAGGTGTTATGGTGGGCTGACGTCCCTTCTCTGGTGGTGGAAGCCCTCTGCTACACCTCTTGCTTCAACCCACCCTGAGGTGGGCCGTTATCCCACCATAACACTCCCCCTGTCATGCCTTATTGCTTAAGTGTATGTTGGCAGTGAGTTGCTGTGTACATGAAGTCCAAAACATTGGCCCTGTGGTCCAAGAACACTTGGAATGGTTTTGGATGGGCATTTTACTTATTTTGGCAGTCTTTTTGATATGTCTGCATTCAGACAAAAATGTTGCAAGGTGACTGAACTAATGCAGCACCCTAAAACGTACAATTCAAGGTTAATTAAATAATCCTGGGCCAGTTTATTTTTAAACATGGCCTTAAGTGACTCTTGATTTTCAGTTCAGGAGTACAGAGTCAGCTTTCCTAAACAAAACTGCAGTCTGTATTTTCTGTAGCCAAGTGCATGCTGCCTGATGCTTTAAACAGCCTTACTGATTTCAGTAGCTCCTGCTCTGCTTTTGACCCAAAGAAACCTGGTAAAATCTTTTTTTTTGGGGGCTGTGACTTACGGTAGAGCATAATTTTATTTTGCTCTTGTATACATGCACCCTATCTTTAGGTGCTTTACAGACCTGTGGGTTTATTAAACTTTTTGTTTAAGGAACATAAAACCCTGTTTTCATTTTCAATAGAACTGTAAATCTGGGCGTGTGTGGAGTCTATTTAATCACTCTATTGTATTATGTTCTCCAGTGAGTGTACCCACTGGTGTGTGCTAAAACAGTGGAGGGGGGGACATTCGGACAAGTGTGGGAGAGGCAAAGGTCCCGATTAAAGTAGTGGATGGTACAAAAATGGAAGAGTTGAAAGCGAACTGAATGGGCTGTTGAGCCTTTTTCCATTTCTGTACTTTTCTGATCAACAACAAAAAAAAAAAAATTAACCAGAAAAGGCTTTTTGAGCTGCTAATTTACATCTTGGGTCATCTGCTCGACCATCAGTATACAGGTGCAGAACAGATCGGATGAATATCACTCGGTAAATCCAGTATAATCTTCATTTCTTGCAGGGTAATGTTTTGTACTGAGACACTGCTTCCTCAGACCCATTCCATCTGTCATCTAGCTTGTTTCTACCACAATTCATGTACACCTATTCCTAATGGATCATAGTTTCCTTGTATGGTATACCTCCTGTGTGGCCATAGGACCACATCCCTCATCTATCTAAAGTATAAAGTCCTTCCAGCATTAATAGAGACCCTGTGCTATCCTCACGCTGTCTCCCCAGGAATCTTTCTCCAAAAAAGCCCCATGAGGAGGTATACTATATATGGGTCAGATGAAGTGTTACCCAGAGGTGTGTTGTGAGAAATAAAGAATATGATGTTAGATTTACTGAGTGGTGTTCATCCGATCTGTTCAGCACTGGTAAGAACGTACAAATTAGGCAGCAAAAGATTTACTTGCCTGCCCTGTATTGAGTCGCTGTTTAGGTGCCTTTTGCACGTTATTGTGCGTTACTGTACTGCTTTCTCTTCTCCCTTGTACCCCTTCTTTGAAAACGAGCAGCTCTCTGCAGTTGTGGTGACTGTTTTTGAGATATGGACTCCTGTCCAGTAGAAGCTTGCCCTGCAGCCAGCACAACTTATTTGACATAAAGCAAGAGGCAAACATGGATGGCTGGTGCCAGTAAGGCCGAGCAAATTGGGGGTTGATGCACTGTAGAATCCATTCTGATATTGTCTTTACTGTACCCCAGTTACAATAAAGCAGTATCTATACTTGTGTTTCCTGGCTCTTTGGTTAAAACTAGAATATGCTGTAGCTTATTATGTTAAAACAGGACATTAAAACTAGTCACAATTTTTTTTGTATCTGATTGTCATAATTTGAGTGACAGTTTTCCAAACTGCTTTTGATGCACACCCTACCCCTGCACTTGCAGACTTAAAAATCTGATTGTTTCCTTCTGCTTATTCTCCAGTTAATCAAAACCCACAACTTGCTTCCGTGCAGAAACTACATATTTGGATACCACCCACATGGAATTATGTGTATGAGTGCATTCTGTAACTTTGGTACCGAGGCGACTGGTTTCTCTAGGAAGTTTCCTGGAATACGTGCTTACCTTGCTCGCTGGCTGGCAACTTCAAGCTGCCGATTCTGAGAGAATACCTAATGGCTGGAGGTAAGACTTGGAAGTATCCTCTTTAGGGGAAGTGTGTACCCGTCACTGTAGGCTCAGCAGGTTTTTGCATTATAACACAGTAATCTGTTTGAGCCTAATGTCCAGTCCCAAGCATTTTAATATAAAACATTTGTATGTAAAGATGTATAGCTTGGTATTCTCCAAAGAACAGACATTCAAGTCTGCTTTCAGGCTGTGGTGTTGCACCCAGATGTAAGGGAAGCAGTATAGCTTAGAGGCTGGAGTACAAAGCTGTGAACCTGGAGACCTGGTGGAGGTGGGTTTGACTTCCAAAACTGCCAGTTACACTGTGTACTCTTGGGAAGGTCAGTTACCTCCCAGTGCTCCTAGGTTGCACTAGAAAATGAGCTATGGTTGCATGCAACTTTCCTGGCTAAGAATAGTTTTTAAAAGAAAAAGTTAGTCACTGCAGCCAGCTGGTGCAGTGGCGGCAGGGATGCCACCTGTGACATCTATGACCCAGGTTCAGGAACACACCTGGATAGTTGGAGGATCAGCCAGGATTGTGTCCCAGTGGGTGCTTTCACTTTCCAGGGTGGGAGGCTGCTATGCTCTAGTTGCACAGTTGCCTGGGTGTCCACAGATATAGGTGCAGCTCTGAAGGGGCAATGGGGAGGGAGGACTGTTGGCTGGCTCCGCATAATGCCACGCATTTAGGTTGCATGAATATGTGTGCATTGGAGCCCATGGACATGATCCCCAGGGGAGCCGGCTTGCAGGCGACATCCACTGCAGTACCTCTGACACCCAGTACACACTGGATCCACATGGCTTGACGGCACCACCACCCCCAGCAGCCATAGGACCTCTGGAGTGGGAGTTCCAAGAGGTTGACAGCTGGGGGCTGCAGTCAGGGGTGACTGAGCTGGGTGGTCACCTGGAGCTGATCCCCAGTGGTTAGGTGTACAGTACAAATTTAGTTGCTGTGGTATACTGGTTCTGAAGGGGTTAATCTGTCATCTAGGCAGTATAGCGTATATGCCTTTAGAGTACTGCTAAGTGATTCTGGCTTTCATTTTTTAATGGGGGAGTAGGCATTGTCTTGAGAGAAAAAATTTGTTCTTCAGCACGACTGATTTTTGGGGGGGATTGGGTAAAAAAAGCTGCACTTGGGAAGCGCTTTCCTCGGTAGCATGACGCAAGTGATGTAATTACAAAACATGTTGGATTTGTTACAGGACAGCTGTCTTGGCACAGTTTGCTTAAAATCACGTTGCTGCAATATGCCTTAGTCCTGTTCCACTGGAAGCCAAGGTTATGTGTCTGGCGAATGTAGCTCTGGATTACCCTGGTTTGCCGGGCACATTTTTTTTGCAAGTTCACATAAGGCAGTGTGGCAACCTGTTGCACCATGGAGGTTCTTCCCACTGGGAGTTGGTGGGGTGCAGGTGTCGAGGCTGATGGCTGCGTGCAGAGTGTTTGCCAGCAGTGATTACAGCTATGAATAATTGCATTCATAAAATGGGTAAAGGGGCTACCCAATGGTTGGTTGGGTAGCACATTGCAGTCTGGCACCAGCGACCTGGGATTGGGAAGGAACTCGGGGCACTGGGTCGGGAGGCAGGGGGCTGTGGTGGGGCTGCCGTTCGCTTGGCTGTGCTCCCAGCTGAGAAGCATAGGTGCTGGAGTCCCACTGCCATAGCATCCTCTGCGATGAGCCAGGGCGCTTGTCTCCCCACAGTACATTGTTGCATGCATGACAGCTCACAGAGCAGGGGAACAGATGAGTAAAGGAGTATTTTGCTCCCATTTTCTGTGATTTACTCCCACTTTCTGATCTTTAAGACTGTTTCCCACCCAGTAGTAACCTAGCAAAATGTTAAAAATATAGTCACAGTACTATGTTACATTATCTCACATGCCATGTCTGCATCAGACGCAAAGGGAGCCAGTGGCTGCAGTTACTGTGTGTTTGAGACACTTGGATTACAGGCGGGGTGTCTGACTCTGATCTGTGGATGATATTACTGTCAATTACATGAAAACACTACCAGGTTAAGGAAGCTAGCAGTAAATACTTCTCAGATCTAAAAACTATTTGGACCCCTGTCGCAGAGGGTAACTGCCTAGAACTGGAGGGGCTTTGGAAAGTACCTAGAAAATCTTATGTCTCCCTACCACTGACTAGCATTTGTCAATGCCGAATGTTGGCTACTTGTTAAACAATTAATTTGTGTCTTGCAATTCTGACCCTAGAATTTGAAGAGACTTGTTTTAGGATTCGCTTTATAGACATGACGTGCCATTTATAGTGTACTGGCCAAAATGTCATTTCACACCAGAGGTGCAAAAACTCCTCTTGTCCAGGATTTTATAAATAACATGTCACATTTATGAGGTGGTGTGGAAAAATGGCTGTGTTGAAAGGGAGTCAAAATAGGGAACATTGTTTAACCAGGAGTAGCACACTAAGCCGAAGCTTATTTTCAGATGCGACCTGGGAGCACAAGGAAGTTGTCTAGGCGGCTGTGGGATTCAAACCCAGGTCTCCAGATCTGCAGCTCAGAGCCTTAACCCACTGCGCTATACTGCCTCCTAAAATATTGAAAATAAACGTTATGAGTGAACATTGCAATAGTGTAACGTTCAGTCATAACCTGGGCATTTGACTGTATTTGTACATCAGATGTTAAGCATAGCCTTCCTGTTGGCGCACCTAATAAACACAAGGTGAAAAGTTTCAAATTCCTGACAAAACATTCTGTGCCACAGGTACGAAAACCCATTTTGGACAGGATCTGAATGACAGATGTCACATTCATGAGGTTCTGTGAAGAAAGGACTGTTGAAAATTTGGGGTCAAAATATTGAAAATTACCAAAGTTAAAAGGCTGCATTCGCGGACTTCAGCGTAGGCTCGTAACTTTCTGCGCCAAATTTTCAACATAGAAACACACTTTGCCAACAGAGCAGGACCGCTTGGCCTACCCAGTCTGCCAATTTCCCTACCCATTGGATAAGCTGCAGATCATAGTTAACCAACAGCCTACTTCCTCCTACCCCCCACCAGAATTGCCTTATGTCTGTCCCATGCATTCTTGAATTCCCTCACTGTTTTTGACCCCACGACAAGTGTCTTCTTATGACCCCACCTGATGAACAATGGTGGAGAAAATTTTCAACTCCTGCCTGAAAGGTGATTTTTGCCCAGCGACTGCAAAATCACCTTTTGGAACAGGTTTACCTAATGTCACTTGTATTGTTCATGAGGTGGTGTCCCAAAAAAGTATATTGAAATTTGGGGCAAAAATATTGTAAAATGCTGCCAAAGTTATGCTACTAAGTTCAAAACCCTATTGAAATACATTGAACAGCATACTGACTTGCTTAGTTAGTGGTCTGGCATCAGAGTAAGGGCGTCTCTGCGGTCTGAGAAGATCACTCGACAGGACCCCCGCTGGGTAAGTAAGGGCTTTGGGGGTGGGGTGGAGGGGGGACTAATGGCACAACAGACAACGATGGACAGTTTTCGTTTTACAGGGTTAAAAAGACTGACGGTTTTCTATGTTTCAGGTGATGACACTGGGGATTGGACACCCCAGTGTCAGTGTTGTGTTTTATGGGGTGGGGGGACAGTTAAAAGCAAAACTGACTACAAGGGCGGACACTGGGGAGGGCACCCCTACTGTCAGTGTAATGTTTGTGGGGGTGGGGGCAGTTACAGGGGTGCCAGCTACAGACATGGAGGGATGGTTTTCTTTGTTATAGGCAATATATAAATTAAAAAAAAAAAAAAAAAACTAGGAAGTGGCAACACTGGGGGAGTTGGGCGCAACGCAGTGGGTGCTGAGACAGGTGTGGTGGGTGCTGAGAGGGTGGGCAGAAACTGACATCGTTTTTTTTTGTTTGTTTTTTTAACAATTGACAGGCTCATTTGAAAGCCGCTCAGCTAGCCAGCGTAGCAGTAGCACTTCTGCTCACGACGCCGTCAACCCGGGTTCAGGAATGAGCCCAGGGAGTCTGAGCGCTGACTGGGAGGAGGCTGAGCATCCTGGGGCTGCTTGCCCTCCCCGGGAGGGGGAGGGCTGGCACTTGACTGGCCCCAGGCAGAGGCCTGGGGTACAGCAAGTGCCCAGCTACGTTACATGGGAAAGGGCGTGACGAACGTCGGCAGTGATGCCTTGATGTCTGGGTGCATGGCACGCCTACATAGAAAAGCAGAAAAATGGCTCTCCAGGCGCCAGGTAGACTGAGCACATGGTGCAGACCCCACAGCTCCAACCTGCCTGTCCCAATGAAGACAAGAAGTTTGGGGTATGTGGACCCCATTTCGTCCCCATCTTGGGGCAGAACCACGCCACATGGACATACCGGGAGGGCTTCAGGTAGGTGCAGGAAGCAGGGGCAGACACCATAGGTGTCTCCTGAAGGTGCAGGGCTTAGAGAGCCGGGGGAACGGGAAGAAAGCCAGTCAGCTGTTTGGCTGCTTCATGCAAATCAAAGGACCGAACCTCTCTGATTGGTGGCTTGGTCCTTTGAAATGCAGTTTCAGCCCACCAAGCAGAGAGTGATGTCAGGACTACAGCCCATGGTCCTTGGTATAGACTTCTAAGCCCTTGCCTTTGTGAACTGCAATAGGCTCGGCAGTAATACCCCCTGAAATTGCCTATCCTTGCCAGAAAACGTTGGATGCACAAGCGCAGCCAACATAAAACTTGACAGCCGCTGGTACACTCTGGCCCCATACCGTGGATCCCCAGTGGCTTAAATTTAAGTGCTCATTTACAAAGGTTCCACATCAAATACATAGTCTCAAAAAACATTCCAAGTACAATAAGTAGTTCCAGAGGAAATGCAGTCGAGTCGGGCTCAAAGCACTTAAAGAGCACCTTTCTCTGTGCAGTGATAAAAATGGTCAGGAGGCTCCCTTACCTGAATGGGAGTTCCTCCGTAGTGGTTGTAAAATGTTCTTGTTGGCTCCATAAGGAAGGGATTGTATTTTGCCCCTGAGGGGGCTAGCTGCTCTATCCCTTCCACTTCCTGATCTCCGATGCGGTCCCCTGCACTTTCTTGTTTGTCACTATATGGCTAGCGCGGGGGCGTGCTCCATGTAAGCCAACAGAGCGTTATTTTTACGATGTTAAACACCTTTTTAGCCAGTGGGCCAGAAAATTTGTAGGACTGAAGTATTTATTACTACCTTCTTACACCTGGTAGTATTTTCATCCTAATGGTAGTACTGGCATCCACTGACCCATCTCACCCCCAAATCTAAACCAAGTCTAAATCCCACTGGACACTTGCAGTCACTGACTGTCTAATACTGCTATGGAGTCCTACTGTAACCTTATTTTTAATATTGCCATGTTTTAACAGTCCTTCTAACCAGCCAGTGAGTAACTCCTGTCCTCCAACCATACAGGTTCCTGTGTAGTGCCATGGCTACTAGCATCTCATGGTACTGCCAACTTACCACATACTGTAAATTTGCAGGGTGGGAAACGACTTCCCAAAATCAGAAAGTGGGAGTATTTTAGTCAAAAATGGTAGTAAAGTACTCCTTTACTCCCCTTATCTGTTCCCCTGCTTTTAGTACAAATCTGAGCCAAGAAACAAGAGCCTTGTAACTTGAGTACTGGTTCTGATTGGGCACAAGACTGCTGCTCTCCTCTCCCAGGGGGTGCTGCATGCTCCATCAAACGACTGCCACCTAGTGGAGGCCACATGGTAGTGAGGGTCGAGGAGGGTAGTTTAAGGATGGCTGCAGGACTCCGCAGCATGCGCATACCTCCACACATGCACGCTTACGAGGGTGCCCCAGCATGGGGAACGGGGACTATTTTCTGGAAGGAAATTGATGGCAGGATGGGCATAAATGATGCCTGCCTGGATAGGTGTAAATGATGCCTGGCCGCTGCACCATCAGACCCCCTGGAGGCTGATGACTGGATTTGTAACTTTGGGGGGGGTGGCTCATCCCCTTCTGAGTCGCGGGGAGATGTAGGATGGTGGGGGGCAGAGACTCTATAGTCATCCCTCTGTGGCCTTGGTTTTTCCACAGAGGCATCCAGGAATGTCTGGCTCCACCCCCTCTGATCGTTCTCCAGCCCGGAAAGACATCCAGAGCAGGTAGGTGCACTCTCGTGGGGTCTCCAAGTGCCATACCACATCCCTTTTCTGGGATTCTGCTCCTGGACACCCCCTCTGTGCATAGGCACCTCGTGTTTGACCACCCTCGGATTCTGTCTCTGCGGAGCTTGATGACTAAGGCAGATTAGATTTTTCGGCAGCACGAACCATGATGTGCATCTTTGTACATCAGGCGGCCTGTGGATGATGCTAGGTCTGCTCCTAGCATCAGTGCCAGACTGCGAGGCAACCAGGCAGGCTATTAACGCCATACACCTTTCTGCCCAGTACCTGGAAATAGTGGAGCACCAAGCAAGGGCATCCTGTGAAGCAGTGAGGTTGATTGCAGGCTGGTGGGAACCGCAGTCCATTTGGCGGGTGCCATGGCTTTGCCTTTCAAGGTTGGCAGTTCTGGCCTGGTGTAGGGTGCTCAGCTTGCATTTGCAGGGGACTCTCTTCTTCTGCAGGGTCAGGCATGAGCTGTCTGGGCACCTTCCTGCTCCCTGGCCACTCTTGGATCTTGTCCAACTCATGAGGAGTCCCTACCCTTATGTGGTTATCCCCCACAGAGGGCTGAGGGAACAGTAGTTTCCTTCAGGATGAGTCAGCACCACCCCTCTTGGGTGGTGTAAGCTTGATACTCTGACTCAGTAGTAGGAATAAATGGTGAAGGTTGATTCTTGGAATATATGATTACGTACTCACCATAATTTTTCATTTCCAGAATATCTTCCCCATTTATTACCACACCTGCCCACCATTTCTGGCTCAGTTTGGGAGCCAGGGGCTCTGGGCAGCTCACCCTCTAGTCTCTTCTTCATCTTGTCACTACCTTACTAGATTCAGGTCGGTGTTAAAATTTTTTCTCCTCCTGCTCTAGCAAGTGCTTGTCCTTCCGCGGTGGGGGGGGCCAAAGGAAAACATTTTTAGCAGGGAAGCTACCAAAAAAGAGGGTGAGTAGATTTTCTCTCTCCGCCCCTCCTCCCTCCTCCTTGGGTCCATCCCTGAGCTACCTACCTCCTAGCTGGCAGGTTTACCTTTACGTGTCTGTTAATTACCCCTAGATTCAGCCAAACTTCTTGACCTTTGTAGCTGCCAAGGTTGTTGCCTTAAAGGGTAGGATGTGGAGAGCCCTTTTTCAGGCTCTTCTACTCCTTTTAGGGGAGTGTCAAGAGAACCTCTTTTCTCCTCTTTACTACTTCTGCTATACTTGTACCGTGGTACATGAGTTTATGCAATCCTCCTACTATACCCTCTGCTCTCTCTTCATCTCCTAGAGTCCCTTACAGGGGCTACTATCCTTGCCTCCATCAATCTGATGACTTGTAGGCTCTGGCTCTTGCCTTTTTACCTACTACCTTGTGCCTTGGGCGCCCACATCTTGGTTCTCTGTGGTAGTCAGATTTTATTCTTTTATGATTTTATATCAGATATCTTTTTCCTATCCCTTTGGGCTACCTTTTAGTCCCTGCCTTTTTTTTTTTCCTCTTCTGCCGAACAGAACTGACGATGGTGGTGAGGCTGTCGTCTGTTGCTGACCAGCCCATGAGCAGCATGTCTGCCTCGTGGGTGGCATTGGCATTGACGTAAAGTTTTCCTAGCTGTAGAAAGCAAAATACTTTTCTCCTGGTGGGTCCTGGTGCCTCCAGCACAGACTCTGTAGTAATAAATGGTGGTGATATTCTGGAAGACCAAGAATTATGGCAAGTATGTAATTTTCATTTTCTGCCTTATTTTTTTCAAACTTATTTGAATTGCTGTAATTGGAATATTTTTTCAAATTAGATCTTGAGCCCCTTGTCCTCTCAGGTTAAAGATCTGTCTTTGGAATGCTAGGAGGCTAGAGACCAGCACAGTGAGCAATTATCTTTGAAAAAACATTGAGTTTCAAGACATCATGCACCTTATGGAGATGATGCACATGTTTTGAGCAGGTGCTCTAATCCATGAGGAGAAAAGATGTTCTAACTACCTAAGGTCAGCTCACTGTCTGCATTTGGGCAGTATCCACTATGCATTGATCCATCACAGGAAGTCTTCAAACGGGACTCCTCTCATGGCCCAGGGTGACATTCTCCGGCTTCATCTCGGTTGACTTCTAATCGTTCTTTCCACTGGAAAGGACTGGTCTCCTTTACAGCTCCGTGTAGTGAACAGAGGGTTCTTAGTTTTTTTGGCTGTATGTGATGCTAGTCTTCTGGTGACTGCTGTCACTAGAGTGCAGGGTTGCTTTTCCTCCAAGGTGTAGGCTTCAGGAACAGAAGGCTTGGCTGTCACAAGTTCAGCAGAGCAGTTGCAGGCCATGGGGGAGGCTGTATCAGGCTGGGAGTTTCTCCGCCTTGAATTTGATCCCCATTAGAGTATCTACTGTAGACAGGGCCCCTAGTGCTTTGCGGCAGCATTTTCTGATTTCTGCGGCAGGGCTCCTAGGCTTCTGCAGCAGCATTTTCTGATTTGTGTGGCAGAATGCTGTCCTGCTGTTGGCTAAAATATGATGTGATGTCATTGACATCACATGCAAAGCATAGAGGGGCTTCAGAATAAAGATTGGTACTGGAGCCTGGCACTGTAGAAAAAGTGCATATTTTAATGAAAATTCACCAAAATCAATAGATTCTGCGGCACTGAATTCTACGGCATGATGCATTTTCTGCAAAAAAAAAAAAATTCCATAACTGCAGAATTCCAGGGCCTTGACTGTAGAGCTGATCACTCTCCACAGTCACCCGGAGCTTTGTAAATGTTCTCTGTTCACTCCATCTTCGATCATACCTCTCAACTGTCCCTGATTTTTTTTTTTTTTTTTTTTTTTTCTCTCAATTTTCTCTCTCCTCGTAAAATTTCTGTTTTTGTGACTGAACAGTGGGGATTGTAAGCATAAAATAATGTTAAACATTAAAATTACAGACTAGTTCTTCATCAGAAAATGCTTCTTACACTAATTCCCTTATTCCTAACAGCTTTCTGAGTATTACCAATTTTTAAGATGTGTTCCTGATTTTGGGTCTCTGTCCCTGATTTTTTTTTTTTTTTAAGCCTTGTCCCTGATTTATGAGGTAAGAGGTTGAGAGGTATGACTTCGACAGCATTACATACCATCGTAAACACAAAAGGCTATCCTGTCTTTCGTGTGTTGGGGGGGCTGCCTGATGGACAGTCGCAGTCTGTAGTGGAGTAATTACAGGGCACAGCAGGCTACCCATTGTGCATCAGACTGTCCTACACACAAGTGCAGCTTGGGCACTAGAGGGGGAAAGTCGCAATGCAAATTAAGGTTGCCAGATACTGGCAGGTGGCAGCCCTATTTGCGACTACTAACACCTGAAATATGCTATGCCATGCACACATTGGGTACTTTCTGGGCAGAGGAAAGATTGATTTGTCTGTGGTCATCTTGCATTACCTGGTAGTTCAGTGCTCCCAACCCCTTCCATCTACCATATCGTCTCCATAGAGTCCCACTTATGGGTCTAAGCCAGCGGCATTTGGATGCCACAAGAGCAAATCTTGGCCATGGCTGCTGGCTCAGGGCACCTGTTTGACACTGCGTGGTGACACGTGCCTGCAGATGACCAGTAGTTGAAAGTAGCAGTGCAGTGAAGTTGGGTAAAAAAAATTAATGCTTTTTTTTTCCCCTGCTGCTGGTAACCCAACCCTGCAAACAGGCTTGCCAGGCTCCGGGAACCTTTCACCTTATACTCGGGGATGCCTCCTTGAGTGGTGCTGCCGGTGGTGGAACTGTCGTAGCCAGAGCGGAGCGGGGGCTGTCTTTTGTTTGTTTTGTTTTTGGTTTTTGGCCAAGATTTCCCTCTGGAGCGTGGATGTGCAGTGATGGCCTGCCCCCGTGTGTGTTGGTGCCGATCGCTGCAGCACCCCTGGCCTCCACTGGGGGTCTATAGTGCATCGGACACTCCTCTCCATTTCCCCCCAGAGGAGGAGAGCAGTCCTGGCGGATGCTCCATCCCACTCCCCTCGGCCGACCCTCCGACTCCAGGATCCGTTCCTGAACTCAGACTGCAGCCATGCTTCTGCGCCAGCAGGCTGGCAATGCCTTTTTTAAACTAACCTATTCAAATTTTCCAATTTCATTTGCTCAAGAAAAAAAGATGGCTGCTTAATTTGGTTTAGTAACTGAATTG
Organism: Neoceratodus forsteri; assembly: GCA_016271365.2. NCBI lineage: Eukaryota > Metazoa > Chordata > Ceratodontiformes > Ceratodontidae > Neoceratodus > Neoceratodus forsteri. The sequence goes on along the minus strand of CM057458.1, from coordinate 151,051,987 downwards.
TAAAGCTAACAAAAGTGTAGGATCCAAAAATAAAAAAAAGTTGATTTTAATAGATTAAATTTTTTATTACTTCAAAAACGTAAACTTTTTGAGAAAATTGTTCGCTACATTAATATTGCAATTGTAGTATTTGTTTAAAGTGTCAGCCCTTCAGTGGTCTATCTGAAAATATACAATCTGTCCCAGTTTCAGTATTAAGTTGTCATGTTTTTCTGTTGGCCGAGATGTTTTTTTTTGTCTTGACAGCAAAAGGGGTGTAGGTGTTGCGTGTTCGTGATGGGACTTTGTACTTTAATCAGCATGCATGGCTGTCTCCCTTTAGACGTTTTTCCACACTTGTTATTTAGGATGTGATGGGTTTGCATTCTTGGGATATAAGGAAGAGATCAACATTTAATTGGGTGACCAAAGCGAGAGACTTAAAATCTGTACATGAAGCTACACTGTTGACATTCTTAACCTGCTGGGGACTTTGATAGGGATGCAGACTACCCACCTGTGATAATTAACCCTTTTATTTACAGTTGGACACTGCATGGGAGGTCAGATAGCCTATTCAGGGCCACACAGTGAGCAAATGACCATGCTTGCATTTGTACTGGCTCAGTAATTGGCACACACTTCTGGGGCTATAAAATCGGAAGGTCACAGGTTCCAGCCCAACACCAGGTACTGTCCATAACAGACACTAGTGTAGTATGGGGAGGGGGGTGCTGCTCTGGTGAGATGCTGTCCTTCAGATGACAATAAACGAAGGTTCCAAGGCAAATGGAAGACTCTGCTGCTGTATCAAATCAGTGTATATATTGCTTATCATATCCGCCAGTCTGATACCACTCTGTTTAATGGCTGTTATATTAAACCAAGGTTGCCTATTTCTGATCACTGTCCATGTGTCAGTTTAAGGTTTCGACGCACTTGTCGAAGAAAAGTAGGGGGTGTGCCCTGAAGTCAGATGCGTCAGGATGGCTAAGTGGTCCAAGGTGCCAGACCTGAGAGAATTCATCCCATGAAAATGATTATTCTGATATCCTAATGGAGACATGGGTTCAAATCCCACTTCTAACACAGCCTTCTTTTTAGGGCAGACTGGATGGGCCAAGGGGTCCTTCTCTGCCAACTTTGTTTTTGTAGGAGTTCCCGGTGTCATGGTCAGCAATCAGCATTCCACCATAAATAAAAACCAGTGTATGTAACCCACCCCCAGAGTGCACCTGAAAATGGGCTGTCAGTTTAGTGTGCCTGTCTTGGTAAGAAATTTAGAACTAAAAATAAGTCATGCTTCTCAGCTGTGTTCCTCTGGACTCAGGATGTTGTTGCAAGTCTAAATTAATGCTACTAATTTCTCAAATATGTAGGCATTTGCCCTGTGAATCGTGACTCTATTGACTATATCCTTTCCAAAAATGGAACTGGAAATGCTGTTGTGATTGTTGTTGGCGGAGCTGCGGAGTCTCTGAATTGTGCACCAGGAAAGAACTCTGTAACGCTGAAAAACCGCAAAGGATTTGTGAAGCTAACGCTGCGGCATGGGTAAAGAAAATGCTACATTTTTCTAATTTTTACTATGCCATCACTAAAAAGAAAGATTGCAGTGACTGTGTATTTAAGTTCCAGGCTTGCTTGCAGAAGGGGTAAAGTTCAACTGGCAGTAGGACTTAAAGCTGTCTCTCCCCACCCCCAAACCCCACTTTCTGGTAGCATTAAGGCAGCGCAACACCATAGGGTCTGTTCCTCTGACTTGGCAGTTATGTGGGTAATATTAAGTGACTGGGTGTGCATTGGAGATCTGTGTGTGCTGAGGTAGTAGCCCGCAAGTAGAGTGCTCTTCGGCACACACCGGACTATCTCCCTACAAATGCAGCACCCTGGAGTGTTGTACTTGTAGAATGACCTGGTGTTAAGTTTAGTCTTGGAAAATGCAGCACCATGAATTCGTGAGTACACACAGACAGAGGGTAATTTGTCAGTCAGAAGAGATTATATGCCGATTTAATTAGTATTGCAGCCATGGGGTTTTATGTTTATCATAGTTTTATTTGTTTTAATGAATTTTGTACAAGCACCTTGATTTTTGAAAGGCACTTTCTTATAAATAAAGTTGACTGTGCTGGCCATCTTGATCCATTTTATAAATCCTGTTACATACTCTGCTTTTCCCTAGGTGCTCCTCTTAGTTTAATACCCAGATCTGCACTGTAATTTGGGGATTTGCAGATTATCTGACATGACATCTATATACACACACTACCATGAATCATTGTTGCCTTGGATCTTTTAACCCAGTGGATTAAAGATGACTCCACAATCCTTCCTTTTAGAAGTGACTCCATTGGCTTCTCTACCGCTGATGTCGGACTGACTGACCTATAGTTGCCGGCTTCATACTTGCTGCGGTACTGCTTTTGTGAAGCAGGACACCTGCCCACCATTCCTCTGAAACCACTCCTGTTTCTGGCGAGCTAAGACTGTTGGGTGCAAGCTAGTACCTCACTGAGCTCCCTCAGTATCCTTGGGTGTACCCCATCTGGTCCCATGTCTTTATTCACTTTCAGATTTGCAAGTCGTTCCTCTGTAAAGGACTGCTTTTCCAATTTCCCTGTTACTTTTGTTCACAAAAGATGAAAATGTCTGTTTAAGACCAAGTAGTGACATTGTACCATGTTCAAACTAGAGTGGAGGCAGTAACTGGCAAACTAAAAACAGGATATATGTTCTATGAGTTCATAATATATACTAAACAGATAAACTAAGGATATCCTGGATAGTAGTATGCAAATCACTGGAAGGGAGAATGGACAGGACTGTCTCCTGTTAGACTTCTACGTACCACTGTGTACCTCCCTGTAGAAAGGAGGTAGTGGTGCCTCTGTATAGGTCACTGGTAAGACATACACATACCACATCTCTAGGTGGACAGAGACAGAGTGGAGGCAGTCCAGAGGGTGGCAACTAAAATGGTGCAGGATCTACATCACAAGCCCTACGATGAGACTAAAGGAAGATGGACTTTAAATACCTCATGAGTAAATGAACAGGAAGATAGAATTTTTCAGAAACTCAAGAACAAGAGGACATGCTGTGAAGCGGTGGTGGAGGGTAAATTCAGGAGAGATGTGAGGAAGCTCTTCATAGAAAGAGTGGTGGACTCCTGAAACCACCTTCCAGCAGAGGTGGTGGGATTCAAAGATGCATGGGATAGACATAAGAGGGGGACTCTTGGTGGAAAGGTGGGGGGAGAGAAAGAGCCAGAGATCTATTAGGGTCTTCAATGAGAAGTGTAGGTAGGGGAAAAAAGGGCAGACTGGATGGGCCAAGCATCCTTATCTGCCATTATATTGTTTCACTGTGGCCAAGTGCAGTAACCCATGCTTGGGATTCTGTCTCCCTTGCGCTCCAGTACAAGGTGCAGCCTCAGTCTGGGCAACAAACCAGGCTAAACCAAAGGAAACTACTACAGCATTGCAGGAGTTAATTTGTAGGCTGTAGTGCTGATTTATAGGAAGTACTGAGTCTAATGGAAGAAAATAACCCCCCCAAAAAATTATAGTGAGACAGGAGGAAATGTGCCTGATGGCTATTGGACCATATATGGATCTGAAAATACTAAACTGGATTTGCTGATCATACTTGAGAGAGACTCTTGTAGCTGGCCACCAGGCGTCAGGACCACACAGAAGACTTCCTAGCTAGCAGTCTACCATCGGGCCGCCACCACTGACGTTGGTCTATACTAGAAAGGCTGATGGTCCCACACCTCAGTTCTTTTCCCACCATCGACTGTGAACATCGGACTTTAGCGGACGAATCTACTGCCATTTTCCATGCTTGCTGCACTTTATTTTCACTATTCTGCAGTATTAAACATCGCTTTTGTTTTTTATGTTGCCATCATAGTTTGTCTTTCCACCTGCCTCTGCCTTCCAACCACTTCACAAAGGGTGCCTGTGGCAAACAAATTCCTGAAAGACTACTCTGCTTGTAACCTGTGCCTAGGCCCCAGCCACACCACCAGTCTGCCAGAAGTTCAGCCAGGCCACTTGGAGACATCGTCTTAAGATCCTGGCGAGCCATCTAATCAAGTGGAAGCTCATCGCAGTGGAGAAAAAGCTGCAAACCAGGAGCTCTTTGGTTTCGCCAGTCCGTCTTCCGGGTTTAATCCTCAGTCCTGGGAAAAGCTGGCGGAAGCACAAACACTGGGTCTCCAAATAAGCCTTCAGCCATGTCTGGGTCATCTTCCTGCGGGAGGTCTGCTTCCTGCGGCCCCATCTGCCCTTAATACCACAGAGTTGTTGGTGGCCCTGCCACCAACCCTTTATTGTCTTGGGTGGCAGTTCTTTGGGGCAGGGACTCTTGTCTCCTGCTGCTCAGGCACATTTGCTGTATGGGCTCTCTGGCACGGCTGGTGTGGGTGCTAAAGGCATCTATTCCTCTGCTGTGGCCCCCCCCCCCGGGCCAGGGAACTGCCCACATCAGTTCCCTCTACACGGTCCAATGCCAATTCTTCTCGGCAGCGCCCGCAGCAGGCTACTGTCTCTTCCAGTCTGGTGTTGCCTCTGCCTTTGCCAGGGAGGTCTCCCTCTCCCAGGCACTCATTGCTCCTCTCCTGGTGCCGGCGGATTCTCCTCCCATATGTTCACCCTCAAAAGAGGAGGGGCATCTGTTTTGAAACGGTGTTTATCCAAATGGTTGACACGTTGCATTGTGTACTGCTGTCATAAGTACTTGAAGCCCTCTGCTGGGGCAGTCAAGGGTCATTCCACTAGGGGTGTGGCTGCCTTTACTGCCTGTTTCAGAAATGTCTGCTGCAACGCCTGTTCAGCTGCCACTTCTATGTACACCTTTGTCCACCATTACCACCTGGACATTGCTTCCAGACATGGGGCCAACTGACTAGCTGCCCTTCAGGGCCTTCTTTCCTGATGTGTTTGCTCTTGTTGTCTGCCTCTCCCAGCTGACTCAGTTCTGATACTGCTTGGGGCTCCATCCTATCTTGTTGCCTGCTGCAAGAGCCCCCATAGTACAGTTATGTGAGAGCTTACCATAACAATAGATCTTTGAGGAGCTCTTGCAGCAGGTATTGCTTTCCTCCCGCCTTCCCCTGACAGCTGCTTCTCCTTCGATTACTATACCTTTCCTCTGCTCTGAGGAACTGCCCTGTTCTCCATTTCACTTGATGCGCCTGGGTCTCCTGTGGGAGAACAGAGGTAGGTCTGGGGCCTCCCCTTTATAATGATAGGCGGACTGCACGTGACGTGGGGGTGGTCCACCATGATAAACTGCTAGCTGGAAGTTTTCTGTGTGGCCTGGTGCCTGGCAGCTTCAGTCCTACCGGTGTTGACTGCTGCAAGAGCTCCTTTCAAAAATCTGTTGCGTAAGTTCTTGCTCAACTACTTTTTCAAGGTTCTAATGGAAGAAGAAAAACTAAGGCTAGGAAAATGCTTAAAAACTGATTGAACATATCAGTGTCAGACTATGGCAGTATCTCCGTATATTACTGGTCTGAAACTAATGATCAAACCTCCACATCCCTCAGTAGCACACTTCGGTAACATGAATAGCATCCATTTTCTGGTGGTTGAAGGCCTAGCGCCTCAACATATCCTAGGCATGATATCACTGTGATGCATCATGTCAGTTAACTGTTTTTTTTCTTAATTTCTTTTCAGGTTGTGTTATAAATGGTTAAAATGTAAAAAAAAAAAAAATTGGTAGTTCCAGGCATCTGTACTGATCCAAATATCACCATGCATACCCATGGCATAGTAAGGCTTGTCACTGTAGGTGAGGGCCATACAGTCCCTAGACGTGCAAGTATCCAACACCCCACACCCTGAAAGGTTTTACTGCACTTGGAAAATGGGCGTTTACAGTAATGTATGAATGTATGTATGTGCATAGTATAAATGTGTGTACATACGAAAATGCCATCAGAAAAAGGCCCAGAGGTCTTAAGTATGCTAGTGTGCAGCTGCGTGTGTGTGTGTGTGTGTGTGTGTGTGTGTGTGTGTGTGTGTGTGTGTGTGTGTATATATATATATGTGTGTGTGTGTGTGTGTGTGTGTGTATATATATATATATATATATATATGTGTGTGTGTGTGTGTGTGTGTGTGTGTGTGTGTGTATATAATACACATGTGTATTTTAAAACCTTTGAAGAACAAATTTTATATGTAAAATAATACAGTATGCAGGAACAGTGACATCATTCCCCGGAGCCCTGTCTGAAACTTGCACCTGTGACTGCTGTCAGTCAGGAGTTTCGTAACCCATTTCTAAACTGATAAAATGTTTGGTACTGCCAAAATCTGTAGTAACCTAGATACCACCAAGGAGGATCCTCTGCCATTTTCACAGATTGGATGGAGGAAACCTCTACTCCATTATATTATGCAAGCAGCACGGTTTCCAGTAAATCTAATTTTGTGTGTAAAAGAAAAAAGTGCTGTTCGCACAAATTGGGCTGATGGTTGCTATTTGACATTGGCCTCAGCTAAAATAGTAGCCTTAGACGAACTGTTAGTACTCACCATAACTCAAGACCCTAATGTGTTAACAGTAAGTAATGTTAGCCAAAAATATATACTTGAGGTTTATGGGGGTAGAGGCAATTACAGATATTATTAACCATTAGAACTGAGCCGCCAGGTGCTAGGACCACACACAAACTTTAGCTAGCAATGTCTGGTGGCGGACCGCCAACCAGCATCATGTGACTGACATTGGTCTGGCACTATATAGTGGGCGGTCCCTCTCTCTCTCCCCCCCCACCCACTTCTTTCCCGTCGTAGACTTGCGCACATTGGACCTCGCGGAACGCTGGTACGGTAAGTATATTCTTTCTACTTTATTTTTCCTGAAAATAGTATATTCCATTGATCAGATTGCATGCCTTCTCCAACTCCTTCCGAATCGCATCAAAATAAGTGCGCCTGTGGCAAGCAGCTCCTGGAGAAAGATACCCATACCTCGTGTTTCCTGTGCCTGGGATTAGACGATGACACCGATGTCTGTGTGGCCTGCCCAGAAGTTCAGCCAGGCCACACGGAAATGCTGGCAGCAGGCCCTAGAAGCCCATCTTTTGAAGACAAAACTGGCTTCCGTGGAAAAAGAGCTGCAGCAGATGTGGAGCGCATCTTCTCTGGGGGATTCTTATGGCTCCTGTAAGCAGAAGAAAAAGGTCCAGGAGAACACCAGGGCTACCTTCGGGGACCGTTACAGTATAGCTGCCTTCTTCTAGCAAGGGGAAGGCTCCTCTGGCCAAGTTCGGTTCAAGCGGGCACCTCCAGGGATTCGGAGGCTACTGCCCTCTTAGGCCCTCTAACTTCTGGGTCCAAGTCCAGTGGCTCAGTTGGTAAGTCAGTAGTCAGGCCCTCTGAATGCACAGTCCCGGCTGATAGTCTGACACCGGTTCTGCTGGCGGTCGCCCAACCACGGCGCCTCCGTCAGACCCCGATTCGAGGTTGGACACCAAGTCTTCCAGACGCAGCACCCCCAGGAGGAGTCCCTTTCCTGGGCCATACCGTCTCCCCTGCACCATCAGAGCCGGAGGAGTGGCTACCTGCTGAGCCAGTCAGATTGCCAGTGCAGAACCGCCCTATGCCAGACCTCCTCCACTGGCACCCCCAGTTCCCCCCGTCTGGGCCTTTTGCACCTCTGCAGACTCTGGTGGGACCCCCAGCCCTTCAGGGCCAATGCCGGGCTTGCCTCCTATAGGCCCACAGCCAAACCCTGTTTTGCCAGGCCCTTGTAACGTGCTTGTCTGGGCCTGCCCCGGGTCAGTGTGCCCTGCCATGAGGGCTTTCGCCAGGCTACCCAGCACTGGGTTATCCTACACCGGGCTTACCTGCCACTATATCCTCCTCCACAGCTGCAGGTGGATTACCAGGCTCTCTTCCAGTCCTGGTGGAATATGGTAAAGTCCCAGCTGGTTTCAGAGCTGGAAAGCCGCCAGCCAGTCGCATTCACACCTGACCGTCTGATCCCTGCTCCCCAGTCTTTCGCTGGTGGTAGTATGTCACTCCATTTCGGGCCTCACAAGGGTGGCAACCACAGTGGGAGACCATGGGTCTGGTGTGCTGGAGCCTCCGCATAGGGCGGGGCTTTGTCCCCAGACAGGAGCCCTTCGTCGGACTCTGAATCTGATTCCTCCTCCTCCTGCTTCGGGTTATGAGACCCTGTTGCCAGAGGAACCAAAGCCCAAGGAGACTCCCAAGTCACCACCAGAGGATCCTTCCTTCCTTCCTTCCTTCTTAGAAATACTCAGGAAAATCCAGGAGGCTTGCAAGACTAAGGAATAGGATTCTCAGTGCAAGAGTGGCGGAGCACCTTGACCTCCTAGAGCTGTCTCCCCTTCTCATTCTCCCAAATGGATGGGTCCCCACTATGACTTAGCCTCCACTATATGGCAACAACCATAGTCTGTCATGGCAGTTTCTAAAAAAGCGGATAGATTATATCATGCCCCTGAGGGGAAAGCCACCTCAGTTTTCACCCAAAAGCTGACTCTGTGGTAATCAACATGGCTCATGACCGCTCTGCTAAGCCAAAACACATGAGCACCTGTTCTCCAGGTAAGGAGTTGAGGCAGTTGGGCCAGCTCGTGCGCAAAGTTTGGGAGGCAGTATAGCGCAGTGGTTTACGGCCCTGAACTGCAAATCTGGTGACATCTAGCAGACCAGACCTGGGTTTGAATCCCACAGCTTCCACTTGAATACTGTGTGACCCTGAGCAAGTCACTTAACTTCCCTGTGCTCCCAGGTTGCGCCTGTGTAAAAAAAAAAAAACAAAAAAAAAGCTTTCAGCTTAGTGTGTCTCACCTGGTTAAATAACTAAACCAAAAAGTCTATTAGTCCTCTACACTGGCCATGAGGGCTCTAAACTATGTAGCCCACATGGTATGCTACCAGGCCATTCTGGGGCAACTGAAGTTGGAATTTGAGGCCTTACTGGACTCTGAAGCCAAGACCAAAATTGCCCAGACTGTGCAGAATGCAGAGATTACCTGCATCCATGCCCTGTGGCTACCTACAATGCTGTTGATGCCTCCGCCAGGAGCACAACAGCAGCTTGCTTATGCAGGTACTCCTGGTTGAGTCTCTGAATTCGCCCAGGATGTCCAGGCTTCTATCCTGGATGCCCAGTTCAGAGGATCAGTCCTCTTGGGTGGAGATGTCTAGCATATTTTAACTCCACTACAGGAGAGTGGAAAAGCCTTGCACTGCTCACTCTGTCGTTCCAATACCAAGCCTCGGCAGCCTTTTCGCAGGCAACAGAGGCGTCTGAATGAACAAGCAACAACCCACCAAGAGCCAGGCTACCTCACTGCTCCCACCCACCCCACCCCCCCCAGCCAAAGCCCAAAGGGCTTCCGGGGGAGCACGTCCCAACCCTCCCTCCGCCTCTTGACTTGTGGACTGCCCACACCCCCCACCCCAAGTTCTGGAGGAGCCTGTAGGGGGCAGATTTGCCAATCACTTGCCTGGATGGGAGGAGATCACGGCAAACTCGTGGGTCCTTCAGCTCATAGCTCAAGGTCACACTTTGAACCCCCAGGTCGCTCTCACTACCCAAAAGGTCACATCCCTCTCATCAGAGAGATCGAGGCTCTTCTGGAAAAATCAGCCATAGACCCCGTTCCTCAGGGTCAAGCCGTAAGGGACTATTGCTCCCACTTCCTAGTGCCCAAAAAGACAGGAGATCTTTGGCCCATACTGGACCTCAGCATGTTCAATCTGTATGTAGAGTACAAACTATTCCACATGCTGACCCTCCCAGGCCTACTGCCGCTGCTCCACCAGGGTCACTGGCTCTGTGCTCAGGACATGCAGGATGCCTGCCTTTATATCTCTTCTTCCCTGCCCACTGCCAGTTTCTCAAGTTTGCCTTCCAGGAGGAGCACTTCCAATTCAAGGTTTTCCCCTTTGGCCTTTCTGCGGCACCCAGGGTCTTTACAAGGGGCTGGCGGTTGTGGCAGCAGTACTTTATCAAGAGGGCCACTGTGTTCTGGTACCTAGACGACTGGCTAGTGTCTGCCTCCATCGAAGGTACTGGCAACCACCCTGCTTTTGTTCCAGCAGGTGGGAATAACTGACTTACCCCAAATCTCCCCTTACTCCCTCTCAGCGCCTCCATATTGGGGCGGTGCTGGATACAGTCCAGGGTCAGGCTTTCCTCCCCTCAGACAGGGCAGAAACAAGCCAGACAAGTGGCTGCCAGATCCATCCTACGCCTTCTGGTGGCAGCCATCCCCACTGTACCTCTGGCCAGACTCCACATGCGCTTCAAGCAGTGGACTCTGAGGGTTCAGTGGGATCAGAGGTCGGATGACCTGGACCACAGGATCCTGGTGTCCAATTCCATACAGCAGGCTCTCCTTTGGTGGCAGGATGTAAACAATCGCTGTCAGGGAGTTTCTTTCCAGCCTCCTGCTCCAATCCTGACCATGACCACAGACCCCTCTGGTCAGGGTTGGGGCACTCATAGGGGGCTGCAAGACCCAGGGATCTTGGGCTCAGTGGGAGCTCTCCTTGCACATCAGCGTGCTGGAGATGCATGCGGTGTTGTATGCCCTGCAAGCTTTTCAGCCTCTCTTCCTATCAGAACCACTCCTGATCCAGTCTGACATGTGCACAGTCTAGTACCTGAACAAACAGGGAGGCACACAATCGTATCCCCTATGCAGGGAGGTGGTGTGTTTCTGGAATTAGGCTGTTCAGCATCACCTGCAGCTCACAATAGTGCATGTCCCAGGTGTACAAAACGGTCTAGCAGATGCTTTCGGCTGCACTCAGGCTAAGGCTCACAAGTGGGAACTGAGGAGTCAGTAGTTGAAGTCTTTGATCTTCTGGGGTCGCCCAGATCTCGATCTGTTCTCCTCCCGCACAGCACAAAACTACCCAGTTTCTGCTCACTGGTTCCTGGGCCTAGTGTTTTGGCAAGACATGCTGTCTCTTTGCTGGACATGAGGTTCTGGTATGGCGTCCTCCTTCCCACTTCTGCAGTGGGTGCTCCTCGAGTTGCAGGTGGAGGGGCTCCAGATGATACTGGTCGTCCCTTTTTGGCCTCGCCAGATATGGTTCCCTCTGTTTCAACAGCTGGCAATGGAACCTCCTATTCTCCTAGCCATCTGCAATGACCTTCTGACTCAGGAGCAGATACCCTGGTTCACCCTTGGATCTCTTCACCTTCTTGCGTGGCTCCTTCTGACAGTTACTTCATGCTTTGGCATCTCTTCCAGAGTGTCTCAGATCCTTGTGGAGGCCAGAAAGCCATTCACAAGGACCACTTATGCCATGAAGTGGAAGAGATTATTTGGCCAACCTCCAAGGGTTGGGACCTTTTTTCGTGCCCTATTCCTCAGATCCTGGAGTACCTCCTGCACCTCTAAGACCTCTGTCTCAGCTACTGTTCTTTGAAGGTACACTTGTCTGCCATTTCTGCCTACTAATCTCAGATTGACAGCAAAACCTTGGCTCAAGCCGGCCTGGTGGCACTGAAGGTTGAGGCACTGGACACCACACCTCACGACATGCCAGCAACCCGGGTTTGGAAACGAGCCAAGGCCGCTGGGAGTCGGCAGGGGAGGGAAGGTATTGAGTGTCCGATGGACAGCTCTCCCTTCCCGGGGAGGGTTCCGGGGCATGCACCGCTCTGTAGCGTATCTGGTGCCAGTCGGGTGCAGCTCAGGGCATCTGGTGTGGAAGGTAACAGGGGAGGAGCTTGGCAGGTGGTGGCACGCTGTGCCTGGCTGCCATTGCACGTCTGAGCTCCTCGGGGGAATGTAAGACATACCCTTGATTGGGGATAGGTGAAGGCACTTCCTCGATCCACACTCCAATGCTGGGCTCCTTCTCTCTTCCCCCACCAGCACTCCAGGCCCAGCTCTCTACAGTATAGAAAGAGCACCTTGAGTGGATAAGGCAGCCCTTCAACGCGGGGTTCAGATCTGGGGATTCTGCCAGGTCAGAGCGGGAGTAAGTCACAGCGGGAGGTAGAGATTATGGACAGGGAGGTAGCTGGAGAGAGTTCCTCTGAGACGAAGAAACAGTCTACAAAAACCTTGGCTCAGCTGGAGGTGTCACGACTTTTCTTAAGGGAGTCCTCTGTATGAAGCCCCCAGTCAGGAACCCTGTTTCTCTGAGACTGAACTTCATTCTTGAAGCTCACTCTACCTCCCTCTGAACCAGCTGCAAGCTGCAACCTGTGCCATCTGTCTTGGAAAGTGCTGTTTTTAGTTGCTATTATTTCTGCTCGAAGGATCTGAGCTTCAGACCCTTGGGTGTAAGGAGCCCATTTGATTTTTCAGAGACTGGGTGGCTCCGCGTACAATTCCTAAGTTTTTACCAAAGGTGATTTCTGAGCTTACTTTGAATCAGACCATACACTTGCCCTGTGCATTCTAATCAAGGGGAGGCCATTCTGCATACATTGGATGTGCGCAGAATTTTGCGTTATTACACAAATCGGATGGTCAGTCTGTAAAACTGATCAACTTTTCATTTCCTTTGCGCCCAAAAGGGAGGACGTGGCTGTTTCCAAACAATGTTTGTCCGAAAGGTTGGTAAACTGTTTTTTTTTTTTTTTTTTTTTTTAAATCAGATGTATAACAAACCCCTTCCAGGGGAAGTTAAAGGGCACTCAACTAGAGGCATGGCTGCTTCTGCTACTTGTTTTCGAAATGTCTCTGCTGCTGACATTTGTGCGGCAGCCACTTGGAGCTCTGTCCATACCTTCTCAAAACATTACAGTCCGGACATTGCTTCTAGACACAGGGCTGGCTTTGGACTAGCTGCCATTCAGGGCCTACTTAAGATCCCTGCTTACTGCAGACCTTTCCTGCCTCCTGTGTTCAGCCTTTGTCTGACTTGCACTGTGCTTGGGACTCTGTCTAATGGTTATTGCCTACTGCAAGAGCCCTCTCGAAATAAGATAGTACAGTTACGTAAGAACTTACTGTAACAGTAGATCTTTGAGAGAGGCTCTTGCAGTAGGCAAGCTCCCCCACCCCCCATTCTCCCTTCTGCTTCTTTGGAGCCTTTTTTTTTTTTGGTTCCAGGAGCCCATTCCTTTCTACTGTGTCACACCTTTACTAGGTCTCCGGCGGGAAAACTGGAGGGCGGGTATGGGGACCACCCAGTATATAGCACCACACTGACGTCAGTAACGTGACTCCTGCTGGCAGTCCCCCACCAGACACTGCTAGCTAAAGTTTTTGTGTGGTCCTAGCGCCTGGCAGCTTGGTCCTAATGGTTATTGCCTACTGCAAGAGCTTCTCTTGAAGATCATTAAGTTCTTATGTAACTGTACTTTTTTTCATTTCAACAACTGCTCTAAAACATGCTTCTTGTCTCATTATTTAGAGCTGATCTGGTCCCCATATACTCATTTGGTGAAAATGAAATTTACAAGCAGGTGATATTTGAGGAGGGTTCTTGGTGGCGCTACGTTCAAAAGAAATTGCAGAAGGTCTTTGGCTTCGCACCTTGCATTTTCCATGGGACTGGCTTATTCTCTGAAGATACTTGGGGTCTGGTACCTTTTATGAAACCTATCAACACAGTCAGTAAGTAGAAAATGTGTTCAGACTGTAGATATTTGAGAAATGGACAATAAATGTATCTGATTACAACCCTGTACAGTTGTACAGCATGAGTGGAGACAAAAATTACATAAAATTATCTCTTCTAACCCTGGAATTCTTTCACTTAATGGTTACACTCTAAGCTGCTCAGTAGTCTGAAAGGTATGGTAAAGATGGATCGGATACCAGGGTGTTCAAAAGGGGAACCCTATATTTCATTTCATTTCACTTTATTTACCGGTAAGTACACTGAGCCAAGGCCTGTTTTTCAGGAATGACCCGGAGCCTCCCAAAGGGGCTAAGCATGGTACAAACTGATAGTCAGACACACATACAATAAATACAGTGACAAAAGTGCAATATTTTAACATTTACAAATGGCTTGAAATTGTAAATGACTGAAGAAAACATATTTTTAAAATAGCCTGACTAGCAGTATTTTTACAGTACTGGGGCAAAGAATTCCACAGTTTCGGACCTAAAACTGAAAAAAGCCTGCTCGCCCATACGGGTTGTAATTCTAGGTAGGGCCAGATAAGAAAGGGAAGAGGATCATAGTGTTCTTGTATCATCCTTTGGTTTAATCAGGGTAAATAAGGGAGACTTGTGTTCAAGCCCAAGTATGTTATTAAGCAAATGGCCTAGGTTATATTGAAAATTTAATTTTGGGGGCAGCCACCTCAGTTCATTATAAAGTATACAGTGGTAAGTTCTGTATGGCTTTGCTGTAACATCTGCAAATTGAATCAAGTTTTATTAACTAAATCCAAATAAGTTAGTAAAAAGGAATGAATTATAATACAAGGTTGATAATAGAATACGTTTTGATATGGCTTCCCTAGTTAGACAGTCTTGAGGGTGGGTGGGGAGCTCTCACACCCAAGGGTAGCGACAAGCGGTGTTCCACAGGGCTTGGTGTTGGGACCAGTGTTTGGGATATTCATTGCAGACATATCATGGGACATCAAGAGCAAGATCAGTCTGTTTGCTGATCATACCAAGGTAGGAGCGGTGGTGAATGACCTGGTGGGATGGCAGGGGTTGCAGGATGATCTGGCAAAGCTTGATACCTGGTCAGACACGTGGCAACTGGGGTTTAATGCCAAAAAGTGCAAGGTGCTGCATTTTGGGATGAAGAACCCAAGGAGGAGTTACCAGCTGGTAGGAGTGCAGCTAGCCCAGACAGAGGAAGAGAAGGATCTGGGGGTGCTCATTACAGGGTCAGTGAACAACTCTGCACAATGTAGGAAGGCAGCTGCAAAGGCCAACCGAATGTTGGGTTGTATTGCAAGGGGTATAACCTTGAGGAGGGAGGAGGTGATTCTGCCACTGTATAGGTCATTAGTTAGACCGCACCTGGAGTACTGCGTGCAGTACTGGAGCCCGTATCTGAAGAGGGACATTAAGTTACTGGAGGGGTGCACAGGGCGACAAAGATGATCGGGGGCTGGGGGACTTATCATACAAGAGGAGGCTGAGGGAGTTGAACATGTACTCACTGGAAGAGAGCAGGGACAAGGGGGACATGATTGAAACCTTTAAGTACATGAAAGGAATAAAGACAGGCACATAGGGGCTGCCCAAAGTAAGGGAGGGGAGGGACACCAGGGGCCATGATATGAGACTGGAGGGAGGAAGGTTCAGGAGGGAGATGAGGAGACAATTTTTTTACAGAGGGTGGTGGCTGGGTGGAATGAGTTACCTGCAGAAGTGGTATCCAGTATAACAGTGGACTGCTTCAAAAGGGGATGGGACAGGACACTGGGGAGAGTTAAAGAAGGGGAAGGGTGGAAGGGAGGGGCAGCTGCAGAATAAGGGGTGCTAGCTGCACATTCAAGCAGACTTGATAGACCTCTAGGTCTTTATCTGCTGGCAAATTTCGTATGTTCGTAGTCCGTAACCCTATATAAAGTACCAAGTTTCTAGTTAACAGACTTAACTGTTCTAAAGTGAGCTGAAAAAGTAAGATTGGGATCTAATAATAATTGTTGATGGCAAAAATATAAATGGCCTCTGAGTAGACACTGGAAATGGTGCATGCTAAAAAGAAATTGAAAGGAAAAAGTCACTGCTACTCCTGAACAGAGACAGGAGCAGGCAGATGAAGAAAAAATGCCCTCGTCCAGGCCCTCTAGGCTGTGGGACATAGTTTATAAATGCCACCACCCCATCCCCTGTTCCCAGGCTCCAGCCCATCTGCCTGTGGAGGAGGAGGAAGAGGAGTACTGTGTACAGTTGGAGGAAGGTGACCCCATGGAATCTGAGGGTGCACCTTAGCAAGATTCTGACCCTCTTGCAGGGCATAAGAACTATACTTCATTTTCCTCATTTGTCAGACCTACACTATGATACTCAACACCCACCCTCAGGAAACTGAGGAGGATGAAGATGATGTGAATTTTTGGACGTGATGGGCATGGTACCTTCAAGGAGGTTGCTAGTTTCCATACACAAGTCTCATAAGAAGGCCATATCAAAAATCGTGTCTGCGCCTACCTCACGCATCCACTGATAAAAAGATTGAAAGCATCAGGTGGATGGGCAAGAGGTAGAATACCTGCATGCCCACCCTGATCACCAATGTGTAGTTTGTGCTGCTGCTTGTGAGAGAAGCAAGTCGCACTCTCTGCACAGACTCAAGATATAGATTCAAAAAAATTGGATGATGTGGCCAACAAAGGGTTAAAAAAAAAAAAAAAAATTCCTATAGCTTCCCAGGAAATTGGGCAGCAGCATGTAGCAGTGTCAGTGGCTCAGCAGGTAGCACACTTGACTCTGAGGCCAGAAGATCAGAAGACTGGGGGTACTATCCCCACACCAGGCACTTGGGTTAAATCCTAATACTGACACAGTAGTGCAGCATGAGGGGGTGTTGCTGCACTCCCGAGGTGCCTTCTTTCGGATGAGATGTTAAACCAAGGTCCCATCTGCCTGTTCTGGTAGTTCAGGTGGCTGTTAAAGATCCCATGGCACTTCTCAAAGAGTAGGTGAATTTCTCCGGTGCCCTGGCCAAATTTCCCCCATTCACTAAAAATACCACCAACAGCTTAATCTGGTTTAAGGTCAGTTGGCATTCATCTGCATTCCCCAACCCCCAAGTCATGTCTGAAAATAGGCAGAATTTGTCTAGTGCTCTTACCCGGTCAACAAAAAATAAAGAGCACAGTACCAGAAAGCATTGTGGAACATAATTCTGGCACTTGCTGATGGAGCAGACAGTGATCTGGCACAGGACTTAGTGGCATTCACAGCTGATCTTGCTGTGGCAACCAGTTACCATTTCCACACTGTTGTGGATACTAATGACGCTGCAGCTAGAGTTCTGTCTCGTATAATGTCGTAAAGATGTTCGTGGTTAAGGAGTACCATCCTTTCCCTGGATACCCAAACCAGAGCCATGGATTTCTGTGAGAAATTCTATTTTGGTGACGCAACAGAGGCATACATTTATATGAAAAAAAAAAAAAAGTACAAAACCATTTATAAGTGTAATGGTGGGAAGGGAAAAGGCCTCTACCACCTATAGGCCCTATAGAAGGGGAGGCAGGGGTTACATACTGAGAGCCTATACCCCACATCCACCTTATGAGTACCAGCTACAGAGTCTACTATGGGGCAGGGGCAGAAGGGTTCAAAGTGTACTGCTGCAGCACCAGCACCCAAGCCCCAGCAAAACCCCTGACAGTTCTACCCAGGTTACGCATCCATTGCCATTGGGGATTGGCTCACTACCTTCAGGAATGGGTAAATACCACCTCAGACAAGTGGGTTCTGGAAAAGGTAGGTCTAGGATTGTCTGCACAGTTAAGGAAATACCCAAGACTGCAGAAACAAAACTTTTCCAGCACTCTGTCCCACAGAAAGAATGCTGCAGGAATTGGAAGTAAAAGAAAAAAATGTGTATTGCTGGTAGTAGAAGGATCCTTGCCTCAGTGGGGCAAGGGTCTATTTTCAAGGTACTTCCTGACCCACAAGAAAAATGGGGCGTGGCAACCAACGTTTCAGTGTCTGATACCTAATCAAGCTTGTAAAGAAAGGGGAATTCAAGATGGTCACACTGAGAGCAGTGATGCCATCCCTGCAGTCTGGACACTGGCTGGGATCAAAGGATCTGAAAGATGCCTATTTTATATCCCAGTCAGGCCATTACACAGAAGAATCTCAGGTTCGAGCTAGGGAGCTGCCAATACCAGTTCACAGCTCTCCTTTGGCCTCACTTTGGCACCAAGGGTGTTCACAAAGTGCTAGGCAGTGGTGGCAGCACACCTGATAAAGCAAGGTGTAGGTTTTCCCTACCTGGATGCCTGGCTAGTCTCGGGGAAAACTGGAGACAAGGTGCTCACTTCAGACTGTAAAATCCACCTAGTCTCTCGGATTCTTGATAAATCTATAGAAGTCCCAGCTAGAACCTGTTCAAATACTGTGCTTCATAGGAGCAGAGCTGAACACCCTATGGGGAAAGCTTTCTTTACGCAGATGACAATTGCAGCTCTGATAGCAGCGTCCTTCACAACAGGTCAGTCAAGTCTGCAGTTACTAGGACACATGGCCACATCCACAGCTGTGGTTCCATGGGCCAGGTTCCAAATGAGGGATATCCAGTACCACTTAAGAGACAAACTGTCTCACAGATGGGATCCTCTCTCTAAGCTAGTGCCACTGGAAAAGGCAGTGGTAGTCACTGGAGTGGAAGGAAGAAGGTAACCCAGAGAGGGCATTCCCTTCCTTCAGCAGTCTCCCAACATATAGGATAGTGTATGACGTCCCACACACTACAAGGCTATTCTTCACCTGTCCCTCTGCCAGCATAGAAAATGCGAGTAGGAAGAGTAGCAGAGTTGTATATGGGACGCTGTACACTGTTCTTTATAGTGTGTGGTCCCAACAAAGACTGACTTACATTTTTCGTGTAGATGGAGCCAGCATTTGTTGCCACAGCACTCATTTCTCGGGCATATCGCCAGCCAGCTCATGCACACAGTGCCTCAACCGCACCGTCCTATGAACAGCGCTGATGGGGGCGGTTGCATTATGACGTCCCCACTAATGCAGATTGAAAAGTCATTCTGAGTTACTGAGGACATCATTACTAATGCAGAACAACCTTTTACAGTTCATGGTTTTCCATACACAACCACGTTCGACCATACACTATATAAGTATTCTTACTACAGATGCCTCGCTCCTGGGGTGGGGCATGCACTTGCAGGACCTCAGTGAGTGACACATGGAGCCCACAGGAGTCACTGGAACGCATCAGTCTCCTGGAGCTCGGGGCAGTGCTGCTAGTAATGCAGTCTTTCTCCTCCCAACTATAGAATCAGCCTGTCCAAATCAGAACCGACAATACCACAACAGTGTATTACAGAAACAAGCAGGGAGGACAAGATCCTCAAAACTGTGTACAGAAGCAGTGAGAATCTGGGACCTGACATGTAATATAGAAGCAAATCTTTATGTGGTGCACTTGCCAGGCAAAGAATGTCTTTGCAGATTTCCGAAGTAGAATCAGTTGTGGAAGTCGTGAATGGGCCTTGAACACACAGGTTCTGAGCACAGTGTTCAGAAGGTGGGACACTCCCAAAATAGACCTGTTCAGTTCTTGGGGAAAACTGCTTCCACAGTTTTGTTGCGACCACTAGCCAGAGGGGCAGTCCCAGTGGACGCCCTTGTCTTGGACTGGACAGGGAGTTTGCTGTATGCCTTCACCAGCATATCCACTCATCTAGAAAATACTCCTGAAACTCTGGAGGGAACCTGCAACAATGATCCTGATGGCTGCAGACTGGGACAGACTGACTTGGTTTGCAGTCCTGTTGGTCCTGTCCAGTAAGCCTCCAAACATCCTGCCACTGAGTCACAATCTGCTGACCCTTCTGCAGGGCAGGATAGCATTCCCAAATCCCAAGACACTGCATCTGTTGGCATAGTTCTTGAGTTAGAATCTCTCATAGGAAGTCCTGAAGATGCTTGGAAAGGTTCAAGGAAACCAGCAACCAGGAAAACGTTTTCCTCTAAGTGGAAGAGATTTTCTTTCTGGCGTACCCCTAGAAGAATAATCCCAACAGAGGCAGGATTACCTACAATGATGGAATACCTGGTACACCTGTGGTCTTTAGGCCAGAGGCCCTCTGTGCACTTAGCAACATTGTCAGCCTACATATCTGCAGGTAAGAAAAACTAACTGGCCTGTCTACCTGTTTTTCAGAAGTTTGTTGTACGTTTCTTTTGTTAAGGCCTCAGCCATTTGTATTCACCAGTAAGGGACACAGTTCCCTCCATGGAATCCTAGTGTCTGCCTTCTCCAGCTCATGGAGGTTCTTTTGAGCCTGTAGACACTGTTCCTGAAGTATGTCACATGAATAACCATATTCCTGATTGCTATGACCTCTAAGAGAGAGTGAACTGTAAGCCCTTTGCACAGAGCCAGCTTACTTGATCTTCCATAGGAACTTACAACTAACAAGACATTCCTACCTAAGGCAGTGTCCGAGTTCCACTTGAACCAGTCAGTAACCCTTCTGTGCTCTGTCGAACATAAAACTCCAAGTGAGCAGAAAGTGCACTGCTCTGACTTGAAGAGTTCTGAGTATATACATTGACCAGACAAGATCGGGTCCTGAAACATTCAGCTTTTTGTTACCTCTGGTGAGGTTAACAACCAGTAAACAAGACTGTCTTATGCTGGATTGTTTCTTGTATACAGTTTTGTTAGGAAAAAGTTGGAAAATACACCCCAGATGCCCAAGAGCACACTTCCCTAGGGGTACCTCTGCTTCTGTGGCATCAACAAGGGGCATTCCCACTAGCTGCCATTTGCAAAGCAGCTACCTGGAAAACCGTGCACACATTCACAAAGCACTGTTGTATGGACATACAGTCCATGCCAGCTTTGAAACTACTGTCTTGCAGAATCTTTTTCTAAGCAGGTTCTGGGCCCATCCTCCCAAGGTACTGCTGTATAGTCTACTTGGCATGTAACCATTTGTTTATTTATTGAGATATTCAGAATGACCTTTGAGTCAGACTCATTTACAAAGGTTCTATGTCGTACATTAAGGTACAGGGACATTTGTTGGAGATAACAGTACATTATATTACATGTTGCAGCACATTGCATTACATAACAGCAGTGTCAAGTGGCTCAGTAGGTAGCACTCGCCTCTGAGGCCGGGAGATCAGAGGGCTGTGGGTTCAGTTCCAACATCTGGCAGTTGGGTTAATATCCCAGTACTGACACTGTAGTGCAGCATGAGAGGGGTGCTGCATTTGAGGTGCCGTCTTTCGGATGAGGCATTAAACCGAGGTCCCATCTGCCTGTTCTGGTGGATGTAAAAGATCCCATGGCACTTATCGAAAAGAGTAGGGGAATTTTTTTTTTTTATTGAAATCCTAGCAAATCAGAAACAAAGCAGGATTACATCATACCATGTCAAAAAAAATGAACATACAAATATTTCTTACAGTAAACCCAAACATAAGGAAAGTTATTGAAATTTTTTTATAAAAAATCAAAATACGCCCATTCCGACACCAAATCAGCTGAATTCATCTGTACTAATTCACTACATTTCCATTTCCTAACTTCCCGTATAATAACAAAATACAAATCCAAAGCAGAAATATCTTGTTGCTGCAAAACCAAACGACATCTACAAATCCAATAGACGAAATGAGCAAACAGGATTCTAATCGGACCAATATATTTCTGAGTAAAACGAGAATCAGGAATCCCAAAAAAACAAAGTAGAAGATGGAGGTATTGATACTCTATTTTTCCACCTATTCTTAACAATATCCCAAAATTGCATAATATAAGGACAAGAATAATATAAATGATCAATCGTTTCAATAATGTCTACACAACCCTCTCTTGGACAATACCTTTCATACACTTTGTTTCTGGTTTCCTTTAACATTAATTTTCTGATGCACACCCAACCATACTGTGTCCCACATTTGTACAGGAATCCGAGAATCAGTAATATACCTCGATATTGACTCGTTGGGGAGCAAGTAAAATTCGAAAAAGGATGTTATTGAAACTGAACTGCAAATAGTTCTTCATATAAACGCTTCCTAGAAAAGGTTTGAACCATAGTATAGTGAATGTCCCATTTAATAACCCAGTCAAAAACCTCCTCCCATCGTTTGACCAAACGAGGACTCCTTTTATTTTTATGAAAAAAAAAATACCCTTTTCCCATTCTAACAAAATCCCTTTAAGCACGAAAAAAAACCATCTACTCCATAACTGAGTAGTACCCTTAATAGGAACTATATTAGGATATAAAAATATAGAAAAAAACAAAATAGGGTTCAACATATTAATTCCTCCATCTTTAATTTGTTTGTACAATACATTCCTTTTAATAGGGTTCAAACTACTACCCCAAAAACAACTAAAAAATAATATAGATAAAAGAAACTTCAAATTTTTGGGGGTACCATAAAAAAAATTCTCTCTCTCTCTCTCTCTTCTTTTTCCAACCTTCCATCTATTCCACCTACTCACCATCTCATTCCCCACTGATAATAATCTTGCCCAGTTATAAACCGCCATGTCCTTGCCACCAAAATAAACACCTACAATTTTACATGGAGTCGAAGCTACCTCACTACCCCCGATTTATTCTGAACTCCTCCCGAAAACCCTGTGAGTCAATACATTTTGTTTTTCCCCAAATGCAATGTAGCCCCAGAAGCTTGTCCCAATACCTGAATTAAATTTAAAGCTATAAGCACTGACTGGGTATCCTGAAGCAATAAATACATCATCTGCATATGCAAGCACTTTACAGCCAGACAAAAAAAAACAGATAAACCTAAAATATTAGGGGAGAGCTGCACTAATCTCATAATGGGATCAAGAAAAAACACATAAAGGAGGGGGCTCAAGGGACAGCCTTGACATACCCCTCTCAATACCGGAATCTTTGGGCCCATAATACCATTCTCGAAAGGAACTATATAAGCAAGACCATAACACACTTTCAACCAGTCTACAAACACTACCGGTAACCCATAGGCCAGTAAACATTCTCACAAAAAGGAATGACACCCTATCGAAAGCTTTGGCCTGATCCAAACTGGCCAAAAACCCAGAATTGTCCCCTGTACTAGTCCTTCCATCCCCTTCCACTATTTCCCGAAGTAATAACAAAGCATCCGTAATATTACATCCAGGGATAGAACAAAATTGAGTTGGACTAATCGGGTCATCCATAACCAAAGCTAATCGATTCCCCAATAATTTAGCAAAAATTTTAAAATCAATATTTAACAAACTAAGTGATCTCCAATTTCCTAAATCCGTAGAATCTCCTAATTTAAACAAAAAAATAAGCCTTCATACATATCATTTGGTAAATAACATTCTTCCTGAAAGAATCTAAAAACGCCTAACATTTCTACCGGAATAATGTCCCATAATAATTGATATAATTCAGTAGGTAATCCATCTGAACCAGGCGAAATTCCCTTACGAAGGCTCTTAACCTTGTCCATTCCTAAAGGAGAAAAGGGGGATATCAAATTATCAGAGTTTAGCATCAAGGTGAGGTAAAGCTGCCGCCTGTAAGATCTGAGGGGTATAATGAGAAGGGTCGACTGGGGAACCAAACATTTCTGTAACATGTTGCACTGTAATTTTCATAATAGAACCATTATCCGAGGCCAGAGTACCCAGCGAAGTTTTTAAGCCAGTGATTAGTTTCCGCTCCCTACGTTGTTGACAGGAAACAAAAGGATTAACACCTTCAGCTTTCCCTTGAGTACCAAACATTTGTTCCTCTGAGAGAACATAAACGGTTATACTGATATGATCTCATCTGATGTTTGATTACAGTAATTTCTTCACTGAGATCAACCTTTTCCACACATTGCCTGGATAATAACTAACCTAAAGTACACCTTAAAACCAAATATTCCTTGTAGTTAGACATAACTTGAAACTTCCCCTGGTACTTAAAAAAATTCAATAAGGGCTTTCAAATCCTCCCACCATGTCCCCACATCGTCATATAAAAACATCGTGGAAACTTTGTCAAAAATTAATTCCTTAAAGCTGGACAAAATCGCAACATCCTCTAGTAAGGAGACATTTAACCTCCAAAATCCTAAACTAGGTTCTCTAACCAGAGGAATTGCAATATTAACCCCAATCAACATATGGTCTGAAGATTCCATTGGCATAAGTTTCTGAAATGTCTAACGATTGTTTTAAAAATAAAAAATCAATACGAGAAGAAAGAGTCCCTTTAAAAAAGGTAGCTTTAGCTGAGCAAAACTTATGCCTCTGAAAATCTTTCAACCCGGCCTGAAATATCAGTGACTTCAAAAGTCTCATCACAAAAATTGTTTACCCTTAATATCCTTAACATGAAAATTAACATTAATCACCTCCCCAGAAAATCTGTCTACTCGTAAATAAATACAGCTGGATTTTGGTTAACAAGTCAATCCTTAAAGCCTTAGTTTGAGGGCCATAAAACCGTAATTAATCTACACGATAGAGAATTTATAATAACATCTAACAATAACGCCCTACCTGGATCAATATCTACTAAACGTAAAACCCGAACATTGGAAGAGCGAAAACAAAAACCTACCCCACAACAAGCTTCCGATCCTATCTACCAAAATGAAGAGCCCCACCACCAATCTCTAGATGCCTGTGAAGTTTCAAACAACGTATGAAGTCTAGTGTCTTGTAACAAAGACATCAAACTTCAGCTGACTTAAACTACCAAAAGTCGGTTTACGTTTATAATCAGACTTAATACTATTGACATTTAAACATGCTGCACATAAATTCAGTGGATCAAGGGGGCTTGTTCACAGCTTTCCTACTAGACCTAGTGACCCTTTTTTTGTACGACCTTATTTTGAGAAGATTGTAGTACTGAATCAGAAAGATCTTTACTCGTGCTCTGTACCACATCCTCTAAGGGATCATCCTTGTCCACTTGCTCCCCCCACGTAGCAAAAGACGAAAATATGTTAGAAAGAGGCAATGGTGACACAGGGAATTGAACAGGCCCAGGGTTTAAATCTTCCACTCAATGTAAGGGTGCAGAAGGGACTTGCGAACACTCGTCTTGCAGGGCTAGCATCTCCGAGTGATCTGGAGGAGGAATGGGTAGCGGAGTCTAAACTCGCTTTGGGGGAACCTTGAGGGGTCGCAAAGGGCGTTTGCGCTACCACCAAATCCGATGATTCCATCTCTGCATCAGATATCAAAGGAACAGGGGGAATTTCTGTGCTGCAGATACCCATATGCTGAGCTTCCATACTACCTCTAGAGGAGGAAGCATTATTGCCACCCCTACCTCTACGCCTAAGCGGAGGAGGGTGTACCCTAAACTGGCCAACATCTTCTTCCCGTGGCCTGCGAGCTCGTGAGAATTACATCATGGTCAGAAGTGGTCTCTAAATTGTGGGCAGCCCATGGACAGTCTTGAAAATCATGGGCTTCATCCCCACACAGGTTGCAGGTAGGAGGGGCTGTACACTGGGCATCGGAATGACCTAGTACCCCACAATGAAAACATTTGATACTGACAGTCACTACTTAAATGAGACAGGTCGCCACATTTGTAACTCTTCGGTTGACCCACATAAAACAAAATGCCCCTGTCCCACCCCTAAAAAAAGGAGCTAGGTAGATGTTGAATCCCTTTATCCGATTGTGGCAATTGAACCCGAACGTTCCAACCACCAGTCCAGAAACCGTTCACATCCATAATAGGTTTGGGGTGCTCAAATATAGTACATTTCTTTTCCAGCCAAAATTTAATATCATTAACATCAACCCCTTCATTCCGAAATAACACTGTTATAGTTTTAATAGTGGGCTTAGTGATTGGTTAGATTTTGTGGCTATTTCTATCTTTTGAATCCTTTTGTTCGTAATATAACTTCCAAAACTTGTCCAATAGTACCATAGAACAGAAGCTAACATAATTCCGGTCCCCCGAAGCATGGATGAAAGCATATACATCCATGGGGGTAAAACCCATCCGATCTTTAAGGGTTTTCCCCACCCAAACTCTTATCAGGAACGAGTGGAGCCGTCCCCACATATCTAAGACGAACCAAGAATCTCCTTCTAGCTGCAACTTCGGCCTTTCGAAAAAGTCCAGCATAAGTTTTTGCACCGCCTCTACTTTGCGTAGTAGGTGGCGGGTCTTAAACATTGACAGCCTCCGTGTCCCTTACAGTCATATGCAACAAGTCTGCCTCCATTTCTCTTACCTTCTCTTCCGTAGCGGGTAAAATACCTTTTCGTACTTCCCGCAAAACGGTGGAAACTTGACCAGACACCAAAGGAGCAACCGCGTCTGTCGCAGCATCCAAAACCGGAGCCTGCATGTCAAAATGCACAGCAGTGGAACTGTGTGAGGACATAGACTGATGCTCAATTCTACTGCCAGAGTGTTTCACAGTGCAGTGTGGAGAACCTGGAAGTGGGACCAAAGGATCGGGAATCCAGCGATTATTTATTTATTTTTTAAAAATATGCATAGAACCAGCCTGCGTTTTGCAAAGCAGTCTCAGGAGACCATTCAGTATGTGATGCTGGTAACAGTGTTATTCTTTGAAACCACACACGCGCTCTCCATATTCTCTTCCAGAACAGAATCTGCACATAAAGGTAGACGTTTGCTAGTACTCAATGTAGGACTAGCTACCGACCGCTTCCTTTTCTTTCTTTCTTCCTCCAGCTTGGTTTTACTTTGGTTGTATTCTAGTTCAGCAGTAGAAATAAGAGCCAGTAATTGCACTTTTTTTTACCTCCAGTTCCTTTTGTAGTTTAATTTCTTCCGAACTCAAAACCCCAACATTATCCGGCAAAGGAGGTTGTTCCAGACACGTTTCAGGTATAACTCCAGGTAACTAATTCTGTGTAGAAAGATCGCCATCTTCAGACTGTAAGCATACCTCCTCTGGAGCTCCAAAAACCTGACCAGCCCCATCCATGGTCTGGGACAGACTGAGCTGCTGCACACACTCCAACAGCGCTACAGCACCCTCTGCCTCCACAGAATAGGGAAATTTTTTATTTGAAAATAAACCATACATCAATAAAGAAGACAACAGGGAAAAAAAGGTAGGAAAAATGTGGAACAACATAATTCATGAACAAAAATCATAATTCTTAAAGAACTGTGATAGTCAGGAAGAAAGTGCTTTACAGCATTCATAAAAGCCAAACAATATTCTTCCAATAACTAAGAAAAACTTGGTTATCCAAGGTACGATGTTCAAAACTCTTTTGCTTTCCCAACGCCAGTTCTATACGGTTAAGAATAACACTATTAGGAGGAAGGGTGTGTTGCAAGGAGAACTGACATCTGGCTTGCCATAAATGATATTTAATACATGCAAAAATCACATTCAGTGTACTTGGATGATACCTCCTTAGAAAACCTGAATAATCCCCCAAAATCAAGCTCTGATATGTAATGCGTCTTAACACACTCCAGCCCCACCGAATGGCCAAGTCCAACCAAAAGGAAATAACATAGGGACAGAGTAAAAGGAAATGTTCTAATGTTTCAGTCTGTTCAACACAACCTGGTCTAAGACACACTCTGTCCGTAATCGGTTTATGTTTTAGGTTACCCCGGACACCCAGCTTCCCATGACGACAAAGCCATTGTACATCCCACATACTAGGAGGTACCCTATGGTCCATTAATAGCCGAAGGGCCTGCGAGAGTTTAGTAGGGGTACAAAAAGGGAAATCCACTTGAACATAGAAATAATTCCTCATAATTTCCAAATAAGTCTTTTCTAGGAACCTCATGTAATTGTGCCTTACCCAATTTCCATTCCTGCAGTTTCCTAACTGCTGAGTCCGCATAGGAAGGTGCAGCAGACGCCATGTTCTTTTTAGGAACACCCCCACCTTCCCAATGGGACAAAAAAGAAGAAAATAACTGAGTCCATGCCGACCAGGGATGATCCTGAGGCTTGACCTCTGTTTGAAAAGAAGCAATCATGAAAAAGGAGTGATAAAAAAAACGATAGGGTTTATCATCCCTAATCCCCCTTGATTCAGCTTCAAATAAGTAAAAGCACGTTTAATCGGGTTCAATCGACTGCCCCACACCATTTGAAAAAAACTATAATCTTGTTTCTAAAGAAATCGGCACCGGAAAAAACTGAGCAAACGTAAAAAAAAAAAAGGGTAATAAAAATTTCTTAACACCTGCTTCTTTTTTGAGAATCCCCAGGATTTCCATTGTTGTACTTTCCGTTCTCCTGCAACAAGACACTTCTCCCAATTAAAAAAGGCTAAATCCCCTTTTCCAAAAATGAGACCTAAAATGGTGAGGGAATCAGAAACTAAGATACCCCCAACATCATGAAGACCTGGAGCATCTCCAATTGCCAAACATTTACATTTCCCATAATTTAGCTTGGTGCCATTTAGGGCCGAGAAACTGGTAACCACTTGTAGTGCCTCTAATCCAGAAGGGGCATCTACCACCAATAAACATATATCATCCGCATATGCGGAAATTTTTTGAGCAGGTAAAGTGAAGGGGATAAACCCTGAATTGACCTGTTATTTTCAATCTCCCGTAAAAGGGGGTCCAATACAAAAGCATAGAACAAAGGGCTGACAGGACAACCCTGCCGAACCCCGCGCAACAGAAGTTCTGAACCTAAATAATTAATAAGTGGGCAAGAGCCGGCCTGGGTGTATAAAGTGTTAAGAAACTGGATAAAGGCCCTCGGGAACCCATATTTACATAATACTTGAAAAAGAAAAGCATGGGACGTGGAATCAAAAGCTTTTGCTTGATCCAGAGCCAAAATAAAACCTGATAGCTTTTTTTGAGATCCAAATTCACACACATCTCTCAGGAGTTTTAAATTCTGTTGAATCTAACGGTGAGGGATAGAACACATCTGTGCCGGATGAAGCACCCCTTGTGCTACCACTTGAAGCAGTTTACACAATGTGGTAGAAAGAATCTTGTAATCAATATTGAGGAGACTAATGGGCCTCCAATTACCAAAATCTGAAGCATCACCGGTTTTAAAAATAAACGTTAAAATGGCCAAATTAAACTTCGAATCACCAAAACCAAAATGAAGAATATCATTATAGACTGCAGTCAATATGACACATATCCTCCAAAAAAACTTTATAAAATTCATTCGTTAGTCCATCTACACCTGGTGAAACCCCAGTACGGAGTGAGCCAATGACTGCCTGCACCTCCAGTGGGGTAATGGGCCCCTGTAATAGATCAGCATCTGCTTGGGAAATAGCAGGGACTGGAAAATGCAAAACATCATCCCAAGACTCAGTTGGAATAAATTCCACACCAAACTGTGAGGAAACCTGACTTTCAGCAACCGCCAGCATTTCTGCTAAAGAAGTTTTCAAACGTCCAAAGGAATCTCGAAGCCCTGTCATAAGCCTCTTCTCAATCTTATGTTTACACGCCATGTACAGGTCCTGAAAGGGCTGTTGATGGGTACCAAACTTCAGTCTAGCATGAAGCGAAGCAGCCCTCTGGTATTGATATTGAAGCATATTTTGCTTGGCAAACTTCATCTGAGACTGAACCTCCAAATCCCGAGACCGGGGATGTGACTGTAATTTGTAATATTGATTCCTGAAATCTAAATATTGTAAGTATTCCGAAGAACATTTCCGTTTACCATAAGCACTGCTTAAATGCAGTCGGCTACCACACCGATAGCATGCTTTAGGTTGTCCCGGATAAAAACACACTCCCTGGTCTTTACCTAAGAAAAAGCTATTTGGAACATGTAGGACTTCATTATTTATCACATGTAATTTAACTTCAAAACGCCATGCCCCAGTCCAAATCCCTTCAGTATCTAGAATTGGCTCAGGAGGGCCCAGAACCATGCATTTGTGTTCCAACCAATACAAAATATCCCCCACATTAACCCCCTCATTCCTAAACATCACGTTAATAGTTTTGAATAAAGGTTTAGTGATGGGAATAGCCCAGAAAGGTAGCCATAGAGGCAAGGACTTACAACTTTCATATTTCTGCCAGAACTTATCCAAACCAGCCACCTGTTTGAAGCTAACATCAAACGTATCCTCCCCCCGAATATTAATCAAAGCGTAAATATCTACAGGCTGAAATTGCATGGAGTCCAGTAACAGTTTCCTTGCCACATAAAGCCGATCCGGGTGTTCAGGTAAACCACCCCTATGACGGAGACGGACCACATTCCTTCTCTGGGCCTGTTCCAATTTATTGCGTTTGAAAAGGTCTGCAAAACGAGGACCCTTCCTAGTCTCATGCTCTTCTTGCAACTGCACTGAGGGACGCCGCAATGGAATATCCGCCCCAGCCCCCAGAATACCAGCAGAGTGAGAGCTCCCATGTTTTTCTGAAGGCTGTCCCAATTCAGACTGTGTACCCAAAAGTAACTCACCCTCCTTCACAATCTTTCGAGGAGGACCAGATTCCTTCGGTGAAAAGGACAGCCAGGTAGGATCCGGAATCCATCTCCCATTCTGTTGTTGAATCCACCCAGCCTGTGATAACGCAACATCCTCGGACCAGTCTGCAGAGGGAACTGTCTCCATTCTTGCCCCACCAGTGCATCTCTCCTCCACAACCAACTCCACCACTTCCTCCGCCACTGACTCTATCCTCACGATAGCAGAGGGCTCCGACTGCTCTGCAGTCCGTAGTGCTTCCGGCAACACAATGGGACCACAATCCTCGCCAACCACCTTCCCTGAAGAAGCCGAAATGGTAACTGCATCCTGCCGCACCGCTCCCGTAACCAAAACATCCTCCTCCTCACAGCTCCCAACTGCACGCTGAGAAGCCTGCATCTCTCCAGAAGACGACTCTTCGGTGAGCTCCGTAGCAGGCCGCGCCTGCACCATAGGCTCAGTAAGCTCCCTCTGCAGAGCCACTGTCTGCATGTCCTCCTCCATAGCAATCCACACTCAAACTGCGAATAGGGGAGTTTCCCTGGTGTTCTGGCCACATTTCTCTCATTCACTAAAAATACCACCAACAGCTTAATCTGGTTCAAAGTCGGTTGGCATTCATCTGTATCCCCTCCCCCGGGTCGTGCCTAAAAATAGGCAGGAATTGTCTAGTGCACTTACCCAGTCAACAAAAACTAAATAAATAAATAACAGGCATTTGAATACATTGTTGTTCAGTAGGAGGCTTTCAGTCAAGGATAGTGAGGAATTCTTGGGGTTAGATGTTTAGGTTGCAAAAGCATTAAACTGAAGTTCCTCTACAGTTGTAAGGTGTGCCTTTATTTAGTAATTTGCCTCAATTTGATGTTTCAAAAATTCTGAAATTTGCATATTTTTTATAGCATTTTAGCTACATTCAGTAGCCATCATTCCACTCTTGTCTATAGGAGCAAATCTGGTAACTTCCAGACTGGAAGGTGGGTGCAGATTTTTTCAAAACAAATTCTTAATTCTGCCAATTGGGTGCCAGCCCAGTGGCGCTGAGGCACTGGATGCCTTGCCTCCCACCACGCCAATGACCCATGTTCGGGAGCGAGCTCGGGTCGGCAGGGGTGGAGAATGATGCAGCATCCCCAGACACTCCTCCTCCTCTGGGCCGGGGTGGTTCTCCAGTTGTCTGTTTGCCTGACCCCTAGCAGTGGTTGGGGGCTGGCACACCGTCACTGAAATTACATGGGTGGCTGAGGAGCAGCCGTCAGACGTGCTGTGGGCGGACACGCGCATTAAGTCCCCCGACAGCATTGCACACTCCACTGCCTATGGAAGTAAAAACGGTGAAAAGATGGGAACCTGATCTTGCGGCTTGATGGCAGTCTGCACAATCATAGATTCTTCGCCCCAACTGGATCTGTACAGGTTGGGGAGTTGGGGGCTTCCCGCTGCGTGGGACAATCTGCAGGAGTTTAAGGGCATAGTCTAGAGTGTGGTAGAGATGGACAGCAGCTAGAATCCCACAACGATGCTGTGACAAGGGAGCAGATCAGGTAGGGCTGAAGGGAGTAAAAGTGTAGCCAAAAAAAAAAATTCTGCCAATTAGAACAGTGTTCTGTCTCCAGGGCATCTGTTTCATAGAAGGTGATGCTTGGAGTATAATCATAGCAAGGGATCCCTGAGAAGAAACATTACTGTGGTGAGTACGTTTTTTTTCTTCTACCCCAAAATATAGAAGCAAGTTTGCTTGCAATTTGCTACCCAAAAAAACGCTGTTCTGTTAATCGAATAAGTTTTGATCAGCAGAAGCTAATCTGCTGATTTGCCATAGTATAGTAAAAATTCACCACAATTATGTTTAACAAAAAACAAAACACAAGTGCAGTAATTTTCTCCAAATGTGCCCACTTCCTTCCCTGCAGTTACTCTACTGGACTGTGTATTGTGGATAAAAATATTGAGTAAAATTGCTTGTAACCTTATTGCTAAACAAAATATTGTTGATTAGCAAGGACTGCTAATCATGTTTCCAAAACTAATTTATGCCATGACACATTATCTTATGAGTTGGGTATGTCATGAATGACATCTGCTATGTTGGATACATCACAGTGGAATACTCAACCAATGGGATAGCAGCTTTCACGATGCTAATGATGTCACAATTGCTATGTGCAGCACTGAAGCCAGCAGTTGGTTGGCAAACCCATTAAATCTTAATAAAAACTGCTGATTTGACAACTAGTAAATGGCTTATTCATTGAATATGCAAATGCCTGATTCAAAACGAAGTGTACCATTACTTGTGAGGGGCAGAACTTTCATAACTCTCTCGTGGCTCATCCACTCATGAGTTATGGTCCTGTCCCCTCACACTTGAAGATAAATTGCCTATTTTGTGTCCGCTTTTTGCATATCCTCTAGTTATACAACAGAGTGGGGATACAAATAAGATTGGGACCTCTTACTAGCCTAAGATTTGTCTTGTTAGTGTTGTCATAATTTATACCTGATAGTATCATAAAGGCAGTTTATATTGCCAAGTCCCTTTTGTTTTAAGGCCAACTTCTAGAATAAAGTCCCCTGCCAAACTATGGAAAGTGATTCAGTCCCTTTTTGATCCCCCAGCCCAGTCCTCTTCCCCGGTCCTCATGGTTAATTGCTTCACCACTATGTGATCCTCCTCTGTTGCTACTACAGTAAGTTTTCACCACTTGTGCTATTCTCCCCAGTTCCTCTTCTCTTTCTTGTCTCCTCCTTCCCTTAATTCACTCCTCCCTGGGTTTGATTTTCCACCTGTCGCTCCCAGGAAACCCTGCTTGCCCTTGCTTCATTCAAGCTGTCTAAATCTGGTCCAGATGGTTTGTACTCCACACTACTCCATCTGTCAGCTGCTCCCCCCTTACCTCCTAGCTTCTCTCCCTCCACAAAGGTGGTGATTCCCCCCCTGTCTTGCAAAACTGCAAGAGAAACTGGTCTACTCATGGCTTGCAGACTTCCTTCACTCCTCTGACTTCCTCTGCTTCTTCCACTCTGGATTTAATAAGTACCACTGTGTCCACCCTGTTTCGGGTCACTGGCGCTGTCCACTTTGGATGGATCAGGGGTTCATCGCAGTGGCCATTTTTATTGATCTGGCCAAAGCCTTTGACTCTGTATCCTATTCACTTTTCCTGAACAAGCTGTCTGCCAGCCTTTCTGTCCTCACTACCTACTGGTTTCGTTCCGATCTCTCGCACCATCAGCAGTTTGTACAGGTAGGAGGTGCACTGTCCCTGCCCCTCCCTATCCTGGCTGGGGTCCCACATGGCTCCATTTTGGGTCCAGTCCAATTTTTCATCTTCCTAAATGACCTCCCCTGTGCCAACTTGCATTTTCACATGTATGAAGATGACACCAACCTTGGAGGATATCTTCGGGTGGTATCTGTTATCAGGTCACACCGTAGAAACTTTACCACCGGTGAAGCAGAATCCACAAGGAAGATTTTCAGCAGTACAACTGGGTCTGCCCACACCAACGTAATCTGCTGACGTGACCAGCCCTATATAGACGTGAGCAGCCCCGCTCCCTCCTCAGTTCTTTCCCGCCATTGACTTGTTCACATAGGTCTCCACAGAAGGTCCAATGCAGTTTCACACCATTTTTCACCTACGACTTTTTTTTATACTTACTGTTTTTAGAATCTTTTTTCCTAAAGAGATTCCTTTAGCGTATGTCGAGTTAGTCCTTCAACTTCTCTCTTCCATCGCTGCAGAAAGATTGCCTCTACAGACGAACACTCACTGTGTCTGCTGTCTTGGATCTGGCCACAAAGTCTCAGGCTGTGAGTTCTGCCAGAAGTTTAACCAAACAACCCTCAGGTGACGCAAAAAGGCACTTAAAAAATTTCCTCGTGGAGCAACAGGTAGTCAATTCCAGGCAGGGGTCCTCAGAGTCCCTACTTCCCAGTTGCCAGCAGGGTCGTCAATCTCCCCAGGCGACCAAGACAAACCTCTTTTGGGGGTTAGTCATAAAGACTGCAGTCAGTACCACTCCCACCAGCTGCACCAACGACAAATATGCCGGCCCAGGTCTCTGGCCGACCAGACCCATACTGACAGTGCCCCCACCAGACGCTCAGGCCTGCTAGTCATCAACCTTTGGTGCGTCTGCCCGTTCTTTTGTCAATGGGAATGTAGTCAACGGCCTCCCATCTAGGCCCTGTTGCTTCCAGCCTCGGCTATGGGTTCTCCGCTCTGGTGGTCTTCTCTTCCTGTGCAGTCAAACCCCCAATCAACAGTCTTCTACTGTCATTGACCTAAATTAAATTCTGACTAAATTCACTTAGATTGGCAGGTAGGGAGCCTCCCGTAGGGCTTGGTGCTCATTCCACCTGTCGTACTGCTGCCTCTGGCTACTTCCAGGGAGGTCGCTGTCCAGGAACTCTGCAGGGCTGCTACCTGAAGTCAACACACACCTTCACTTCCCACTACCACATCGACCTTTAGTCATGCTGGGATGCTGGTTTTGGGACCTCAGTTCTCCAGTCCGTTTCCTAACTAGGGAGTGTGGGCCTTGCTCCCCCCTCCTGGAGAACTGCTTGGAGTCTGCCAGAGGTGTGGATAAGTACACCATATCCACGTCCTTAGAAAAACAGGTGATTCACCTGTAACAGTAGATCTTCCACGGAGTGGTCCCTTGCAGTAGGTAATACATTTGGGTATCCAGCAGAGGTCAGTGTGGCGCACGGCAGCTCTTATAGTAGTTTTTTTCCAGGGACCACCCACACATGACATCAGCTTCCTGTTTCCTGTATAAGTGTGGGCAGTCCCTGGTATCCTCGGATCTTACTTCGAGAGGGCTCTTGCAGTAGGTAATCACAGAGGACTGACGCCGGCCGGCGGCAGGACCCCACGGAAAAATTTCTAGCTGGCAGTCCCTGGCGAGGGACCGCCCCCACATCAGGTGACCGGCGTCATACGTCTGTATAAAGGGGCGGTCCCGGACGCCCGCCTTCCAGTTCTTTCCCACCGTCAGCTCGTGCAGCACCTCGCGGTTAAGTTCCTATCGCTCAGTCCTATTACTTTGTTTTTTTCCGAAAAGTTTCAGTATTTTGTATTTTATATTTCTATCGTCAGGTGAACGTCGGTATATGTCGTCCCCTTCAAAAAATAAGTGCGACTCGTGCAGCACCCAACTGCCTCAGAGACTCACTCCCTCTGCCTTTTCTGTTTAGGCCCCGACCACGCGGTCGACAAGTGTCTGCACTGCCTACATTTCAACGCGGCCACCCGCAGACGACGCCAGCAGTCTCTCGAAGCCCATCTCCTCAAGAAGATGTCCGCGATAGAGAAGGAGTTGAAGAAACTTCGGCAGGCGTTGCCTTCCCTGAAGGGCACAAGAAGCGGGACAAGGAAAGGCACCGGGAGAAGGCCCCCTCCTCCGCGACTCTGGCCGGAGTCGCGGCCAAGGTAACATCCCCTCCGGGGGATCGCCTGGCGGCAGCCTCCAAGACTTTGGAAGAGGCGTCGGCCTGCCCGTCGGGTTCACGTTCGAGCCCACCAGGTGCCTCCGGGCAAAAGGAGGCTCCAGCCCCCAGTACCGCCGCAGGCTTGCCAGCCCTACTGGTGCGGGCGCCTCCCATAAGTCTGACGTCTGCTCCTCCGCCGTCCGCCGGGAGAAGGCCGCTAAGATGCCCAACTCTTCGGGGCGGCGTACGGCAGTGTCCCCATCGGACCGGGCCTCTTCCCATCCTCGGCCAGTCTCCGACGAGGGACACCCGAAGTCGGACGCCTGCTCCTCTGGTGTCCACCGGGTTTCGGCCCCTAAGTCACACGGCTCCTCAGACGTGCGCTGGGCCTCTGAGCCTACGGCAGACCCTGTTTCGTCTGTCATACCAGGTTCCCTGCAGCCTTCGCTGCTGTCGGGGGAGCCAGAGTCCCCCGCCCGACCCCAGGGATTTTTCTCCTCCATCCCCGGATGAGGCTCGGGATCCTGGGCTACCGTCCGATCCTCTTCCTGTAGCGCCAGATCTGACGTCGGCTCCCCTGACGCCGGCTCCCCCGATGCCGGCTCACACCGCCTCGCCGACACCGGTTCCGACACCAGCCCCTCCGATGCTGGCGGGGGATATTCTTCTTCCATCGGGCCCTCCACCCCACGGGCCTATCCCGGTTGATCCGCCCGTGGAGTACCCGGCTGGGCTGTCTGCTCCGGCAGCTCCTCCAGTGCCTGGGTATCCGCCGTCCTATCTGACGCCGGTTTTCTCGGGTCCACAGTATCCTGCGCCGCAGTACCCAGCTCCGGTATTCCCACAGCCGGGTTACGGATACTCTCCCTACAGATTTCATCCGTACAGTTATCCTCCTCCTCCTCCACCGCCCCCTTGGCCACTGGTGGATCTCCAGCAGACTCTTACCTCTTGGTGGGCTGAGGCCAAGGCTCAGCTCACCAAGGAAGTCGAGAGCTGTCTTATGGCGACGGTGCCACCACCGGCTCCCATTCGCCCCAGACGGCACACTCCCTGTCCACCTCCAGATTCCCAGGCTTTACCCTCGGGATCCAGAGAGGGGCAGGACACGCGTCCTGGGATTCCCCCTAAGGAACCCGTTCCTCCCCCTAGACGAGTCAGGGAGTCTTACTCTTGTTCTTCTTCTCTCTCGGACTCCTCGGAAGCCTCCGATGGGTGTTCCAAGAAAGACGACGAGCTGCGCTCTCCGTCCAAGCCCCGGCCGAGGACTCCTCTGAAGTCTCCTCCGGAGGATCCTTCCTTCACGGAGTTGCTCAGGAAGATCCAGGAAGTCCATCAGTGGCGTTCCTTAGAGCCAGATCCTCAACTGGTTAAATTCGCCAAACATCTGGACTTGCCACTTACGACTCCTACTCTAGTGCCACCCTGGATCGAGCCTCACGCCCACCTTGTTTCCACTATTTGGAAGCAGCCGTCTGCTTTAGCCCCACTTCCTAGGAAGTCCAACAGGCTATACCAGGCTCCGGAGGGTGTAGACTTTTTAGATTCTCACTCCTGTGCAGACTGTTGTGATTAGCGCCGCTCACGGCTGGTCAGCACACCCGAAACACTTGAGCTCGTCTACCCCGGATAAGGAATCTCGCCTTCTGGATCAGTTTGGAAGGAAGATCTGCTTCTTCCACACTGGGGATTAGGGCTCTAAATTATGTAGCACATATGGGGGATTACCAGAAGGCTGTCCTTACCCAGGCGGAATCTAAGATTGACTCCTTGCCTGACTCCCAAGTCAAGCAGGAGTTAGCCGACCTGGTCCGTTCTTCTCGTTCGGCCAGTCGTCATTCTGAGGACGACGTACGATGCAATGGACACCGCAGGACGGAGCTCTGCGTTCGCCATAAGTCTTCGTGTCATGCATGGCTCCATGTGTCAGGTCTGGTCCCGGAGGCGCAGTCGGCTATTCAAGAAGCACCTTTCAAGGGTTCTGTGCTTTTCGGCGGTGATGTCAAGGACATCATCACTGACTTGCAGGAGAAGGGGATGGCCCTTAAATCTGTTGATTCAATGTACTGTCCCCATCCCCCACAGCACCATCCCTTTCACAGACTCAGCCGGCCTCGAGCGAAACCTCAGGGAAGGCGGGCCACTAAACATCGGGCCCCCACAGCTGCCAGGCCCCCGCCGCCCAAAAAAGCAACGGGTGCCCTAGCTGCGGCGCTGCCTCACACCACCTGACTCCTTCCCTCTCCCACTGCCTCCGGACGCCCCAGAGGAACCAGTAAGAGGGAGGTTCTCCCTCCACCTTCCGGGTTGGGAGAGGATAACATCGAATTCATGGGTGCTTCAGATCATAGCAGAGGGGCACTCCATAGAGTTTCTACAGAAACCTCCACGTCACCCCTCTGAATTCCTCTTACTCAAGGGACCATCTTCCTTTGGTCAGGAAGAAATCTCTGCTTTCCTAGCAGCAGGCTATAAAGCCTCTCCCCCACCTCCGACGGTTACTATTCCCATTTCTTCCTCGTACTAAAGACTGGAGATCTCGACCCATTCTCGATCTCAGCTCACTGAACCTATATGTGGAATACAAGAGGTTCAGGATGCTCTCCTTCACCCTCTTGCCCCTGCTTTGGCCGGGCCAATGGCTGTGCACTGGATATGCAGGGCGGCGTGCCTGCATCCCAGTAAGCCTCGCACTGAAAGTACCTCAGGTTTGCGTTCAGGGACCACTACCAATTCGGTGCTCCCTTTGGTCTTTCTCTGCTCCCCAAGTCTTTACCAAATGCCTGGCGGTGGTAGCTGCTCACCTGCCTACTTTGGGAGTTCAGGTTTTTCCTACCTGACGACTGGCTCCTGCGGCCCCGTCCAGGGAGGAACTCCTGCATTTTCTCTCCCTCACCCAGCAGGTTATCACTGGCCTGGGTATCACAGTCAACCATTCCAAGTCTCATCTGGATCCTTCAGAGACTCCAGTTCATCGGGGCAATACTCAACACGACAGTGTGCAAGGCCTTCCTGCCTCCGGACAGGGGGGCCTCCCTCCAGTCCCAGATTTCCCTCCTATCGGAACACAGGAGGGTTCCAGCGAGGTCGGTGCTCCGTCTACTGGGGCTCATGGCGGCGGCCATCCCGACGGTTCCGCGTGCGCCTCCACATGAGAATCTCTTAGTGGACTCTCCGATCTCAGTGGGATTAACGGGTAGGCGACCTAGATCATCTGCTTCTGATCTCCTCGCCGATGGTAAGAGACTTGCAATGGTGGGTGGTTCGAGAGAACCTATTCCGGGGGTCCCCTCTTTTCATCCTCCCCCGATCAGACTCTGACCACGGACACTTCAGGCGAAGGTTGGGGAGCCCATCTGGGTCCTCACCGAACCCAGGGCCTATGGTCAAAGTTGGAGTTAGTTCTCCACATCAACATGCTCGAGCTTCGAGCAGTGCTGTATGCTCTCCAGGCCCTTCACCAATACATCCTTCCCAGTCACCTATCTGTCCAAACGGACAACATGTGCATGGTGTGGTACATCAACAAGCAGGGAGGGACTCTGTCCTGCCTGCTGTGCAGGGAAGCGATGAGGGTTTGGGAATGGGCAACGCTTCACTACCTTCACCTCACGGCGATCCATGTTCCGGGAGTCAACAACGTCCTGGCAGACAAAGTCGCACGTCGGCTCTACCACATGAGTGGGAATTGGACGAAAAAGTTCTAAAAAGCATCTTCCAGATTTGGGGGACTCCTCAGATAGACCTGTTCGCCTCGTCCCAAAACGCAAAGCTTCCAATCTTTTGCTTTCTCGCTCGCTCCAGGCGGCGCTTTCTGGGCGGCGCACTCTCTAAGCTGGAAGGACAGATTCGTCTATGCTTTTCCCCCCAATTCCTCTGGTCCCTCGTGTGCTGCAGAAGCTTGCTTTGGAAGGAGCGAGAATGATTCTGATCGCTCCTTTCTGGCCCAGGCAAATTTGGTTCTCTCTTCTACAACAATACTTAGAGGTTCCTCCTCTTCCTTTTCCTTTATCTCCAGGATTGCTGACCCAGGATCAGGGGACCCTGGTCCATCCAGGACTAAAGTCCCTTCAACTTCATGCATGGCTCCTGCAGACCTAGCTCAGTCTCGTTTTGGCATTTCTTCTAAGGTGGCTGAGATTCTCGTGGAGGCTAGAAAACCCTCCACTACGTCCACCTACGCCATGAAATGGAAAAGATTTTCCATCTGGGCTGCGTCCAGGAACGTGGAGCCCTTTTCCTGTCCTGTGACCATTCTACTTGAGTACATGTGTCATCTTTTCGACTTGGGTCTCAGTCACTCCTCTTTGAAAGTCCATATGGTGGCTATTTCAGCCTACCATGTCCCTTTCACTTATAGGGCATTTGCCCAGCTGGAGGTATCCAAAACCTTCCTCAGAGGGTTCCTTCATCTCAGGCCCCTGTCCGGACTCGCTCCCCTTGGGACTTAAACTTTGTCCTCAGAAACTTACCCCCAGCCTGCAGCTTCTGCAGACTTGAAGTTTTTATCGTGGAAGGCGGCTCTTCTTGGTGGCCATTAGCTACAACCATAGAATTTCAGACTCAGGCCCTGATGTGCAAAATCCCTTATCTGATTTTTCACAAAGAACGAGTAGCTCTTCACACAAATCCTAAGTTTCTCCCGAAGGTGGTAGTGGAATCTACCTTGAATCAGTCTATTGAATTACCTGCCTTCTTCACGCAGTACTCCAGTCAAGGAGAATACCTGCTCCATACCATGGATGTTCACAGGATCCTGAGATACTACACTGATAGGACGAAGGATCTCAGAAAGACTGATCAGTTGTTAGTCTCTCTTGCTCACAAAAGAGAAGGCAATGCTGTCTCTAAGCGATTCCTATCAAAATGGTTGGCCCATTGCATCACTTTCTGTTATGACAAGTACAACAAGACCCTACCAGGTCAAGTCAGAGGTCACTCCAGTCGTGGAGTAGCAGCCTCTGCGGCTTGTTTCAAGAACATGTCTGCGGCAGACATCTGTGCTGCCGCCACTTGGACTTCTGTCCATACCTTTACTAAACATTAGTTTGGACATTGCCTCTCGCCGTAGAGCAGGCTTCGGGTTAGCTGTCTTGCAAGGCCTCCTTTCTTGAGACCTGCTAGATTATTTGCTACTCTTTGGAGTAGTTCCTCCTCCCGGTGCCTTTCATTTGTTCCAGACTGCTTGGGATTCTGTCCTATATGTAACTACTTGCTGCAAGAGCCCTCTCGAAGTAAGATAGTACAGTTACGTAAGAACTTAACTTAACAGTAGATCTTCGAGAGAGGCTCTTGCAGTAGGTAATACCTTCCCACCCTCCATCCCCCTAGGCCTTTTCAGCTCCTTTTCCATTGAGGGAAATATCTGCTTCTCTCTTGTCCGGGCCTGTGGCGGGAAAGAACTGGAAGGCGGGCGTCTGGGACCGCCCCTTTATATCGACTTTGTATGACGCCGTCACCTGGCGTGGGGGCGGTCCTCGCAGGACTGCTAGCTAGAAATTTTCTGTGGGGTCCCTGTCGCGTCGTCAGTCCTATATGTAATTACCTACTGCAAGAGCCTCTCTTGAAGATCTACTGTTACAGCAAGTTCTTACGTAACTGTACTTTCCTTTTTTGCTGTCTTCAGCTTACATGTAGCAGCTAGAGCAACTTCTGAAAGGCCAAACCCTTGTTTCTGGCACCACACATACAGACTTGGAAAGTAGTCCCAGCTAGACAACTGTTATGCCTTCTGGGTCACATTTATTTATTTAGTTTTTGTTAACCAGGTAGGTGCACTAGCCATAAAATGACTATTTTCAGGCATGACCCGGGAGAGTACAACAAAAGGAGAACAGTTGAACACTAGCAACATGGGTACAATAATACAAACAGAGGAACAGTACAGCAGTGCTACAAAAATACAATGGGTAGAAACAACAAAAAAGAGTGGCAAGCATTGTACAGATAATGGCAGTAAGATATATAATAAGTGCAGAAACTATGGACCCGACCTGTGGAGTGAAAGGGTTAATAAGATAGTAAGGTTATATAGAGAGAAATGTGAGGAATGTTCAAACATAAGAAAATTGACAGAAGGAAGGTCAGGGGTGGTAATTGGCAAAACAGTGGATGGTCAGCAACAAGGTTCGAGAAGGAAGAGAGCTAGTAAAGAAGTTATTTACAAAGGGAAGGACAAATATGGGGAGGGGAAGAGGAGACAGTCTTGGAGCTGGATTAGAGCAGGGGTGACATTTTTGCTCGCTGCCGTGCGTACGGTAGCACTCGCCAGTCTTCATATGAGACCTTTTCAGTGAATCTTCCAGAATCAGTGGTCTCAAGAACAATCATTTTTTTAATATACTTTATTTTTATCTTTTATCGTTTACATGATAATTACAGATCGCATGTGGCAAACCGTCCAAAGATATTTAATACATCTGGAACCTTAGTCCCTTAATCAAAGATGGAAAATTGCATTCACCACATTAAAGATACATCATTAGAGGGGATTATCTGTAAATTAAATCAAAATTATACTCAAGATTCGCTGTATTGCTAAGTCCATGAGAAACATGGCTATCTTCAATAATGTAAGGATTGTCCAGCAATTTCACTCTAAAAGGAAAACATCCTATATTATATAGGACTATTATTGCCATGTGTATAGCTTAATTTGAATAAACTTTTCTAAATGTAAATGCAGTAGATTAACAGTATTTTAAATACAAAACCCACAAAACATTCATAATCTAGGATAGTGAGCAAATCCAACTCTGAAGGAGTCAACCTTAAGGAACCCGATTTTTATTAACAGGTTTTAATCAGAAAAAACTTTGATTGTAATGTAAAGTCTTTTCTTTGACAGGAAACATCCTGCTCTACCAGGAGAGAGTCCTTAAAGAAAATAAGAAC
Source organism: Neoceratodus forsteri (assembly GCA_016271365.2). Classification (NCBI taxonomy): domain Eukaryota; kingdom Metazoa; phylum Chordata; order Ceratodontiformes; family Ceratodontidae; genus Neoceratodus; species Neoceratodus forsteri. The sequence goes on along the minus strand of CM057458.1, from coordinate 151,009,615 downwards.
TTCCAAATACAAAGAAGTACAGCCCCCATAATAACCGATTCACTCTCCGATGCATTGTTCCAGTAAAATGTCCCTTTTATCACAAGAAACCTGTGAAACCAGTAGAGCGAATTTCAGGGCAATAATTGAGGTCAAAGTCAATGGACTTTTAACTCCTATTTCGCCTTCATTGTTAATATCAAAATCTCCCCTTTCAGGCCGTGTCCTTAGCTGCAGTTTTCCACCGATCAGCCCACTTACCCACTTCCAGTGGGTCAGAAAAAAGGTAAACTTTACCCTGGTGTGTAATTCTGATGCGGCCCAGATAGATCAGTGTGAGGCACTCCTATTTCCCGCAGCACTTGCTTTACCCCGTTGAACCTCTTCCTCTGTCTCGTTGCATAACTAATGTCCAGGAAGATGTGAACCAGACTGTCTTCCTGAAGCATTGGGCTGGCGCAGCGGGCATAACGGAGAATCCTGTTATGGGTTCCCACTCCAGAAGTTAGCACCCTAAGTGTCCTAGGTTCATCAGAGTTCTGCTGACTCCCCTGAGGTGTGATTCGATATACTTTTTGTATCTCCCATTTCTGCTCTCTCATATCCGGACTGAACTTCTCACTAAGCCAGTCCTGCACAAACATCAAGGGATGATCTCCCTCACTTCCCTCAGGGAGGCCAATTATCCGGATGTTGGAGGACCTCACTTGATTTTCCACAGATTCCAATCTGGTGCGCAAATGCTGGGCTTCTTTTGCCATGAGGGCAGTGGCACTTATAGAGAGGCATCTGTCTGCTTGTAGACCTTCTGCATGTCATTTTTTTTTGTTTGTTTTTAAGGCATTCACTGTTTTTAGTACCACAACGCGACCATTAAAATAGTCAACGTTTTGATTTAAAGTTGAAACAGATAGGATCAGTCGCTGCAATTTGTTGCCCAACGAAGTCTGAGTTTCTCCAGAGCCTTGTTCCCCTTCGGCCTGTGTAACACTTTCAAGCCTAGAGGGGCCACCAGTATTTCTATTTTTGTCCGCGCTTCCAGTCGCATGATCCTTTGTAGGATTACCCATTTCCAGCAATTTAGGGAGTCTTTCTTCTGGTATGCTCTGAAATGTAAATTTTGAGTCCCAAAAGGTATATTTTTGGAGGGTTAAAACAAATGTAGAGGAGCTACAAAATTCTGGTGCTTCTGACTTAGATCGACAGCGCCCCAAACAGTAACAATTTTAGGCCAATTCAGTCACTTCCTCTCTGCCTTCAGCTCTGACTTGATGGTTAGTAGAAACCAATTTGACAAGGAATGCCTTTTCAGTCCCTCCCACGCAGCCATTCACCATGGATGCTTCCCTGACAGGATGGAGCGCACACCTGGATCCTTATCGGACGAAGGGGGTGAGTGAACTACTTCTCTCCCTCAGCCTCACATCAGTCACCTAGAGCTGAGGGCATTCCACTTAGCCCTTCTGGCATTCCAGCCTCTCTTGACTCTAGACCATTGCTGATCCAATCAAACACTGCAATGGTGATCTACCTCAGCAATTAAGGAGGTGCTCCAATCTTCAACCTCTTGACTAAAAATTAAAGAACCCTGTTACATCCCTACCTGAAGGCTCTATACCTTCACGCTGGGCTCCTGGGGACGCTTTCATAACTAGTCTACAAATGTTCTCTCCTGTTACCAATTTTCTCTTGGCCTCCCGTAAGCCAGCAGCAAGAGCAATATACCATTCCAAATGGAAACGCTTTTCCAGCAAGGCACGATGGGGATAGAAGCGGTAGTGAGTGGGATCAGGGGAACAAGAGGTACCCCAGGGGTGTCATCAGGATAAGGATAAAAAGTCCAGTAAGGTGGAGGGGACAGATGATGCAGTCTCCACCAGAAGGGTGTGGTTAGCCCTCAAGGCCCTGAAGAAAAAGAAATCTCCTGGGCCGGATGGCATTCATCAGAGAGTACTATGGGAATTGGCGGACATACTGGCTGCACCCCTGGCGGAGCTCTTCAACAGGTCGCTTGAGACAGGGAGGGTACCTAGGGATTGGCGAGAGGCACACGTGGTTCCAATCCATAAAGGGGGGTTGAGGGAAGTACCAGATAACTATAGACCCATCAGTTCGACCTCAGTGGTGGGAAAATTAATGAAGAGTATACTAAAGGAACGATTGAGGGTGTACTTGGAGGAGATGAGAGGTCTAGATAGTCGGCAACATGGGTTTGTGCCAGGTAGATCATGTCAAACCAATCTTGTGGAGTTCTACGAATGGGTAACATCAGAACTGGACAGGGGAAAGCCTGTGGATGTATTATTCTTGGTCTTCAGCAAGGCGTTTGACTCTGTCCCCCACAGTGGTCTGGTGGAGAAACTGATGATGTTGGGAGTAGGCCCTTTGATGGTCAGATGGATTGAAAACTGGCTAGCTGGATGCACCCAGAGAGTAGTGGTCAATGGGGAGCTCTCGAACCCTAGAAAGGTCGGTAGTGGGGTACCGCAGGGCTCAGTCCTGGGTCCGATCCTGTTTAATGCATACATATCGGACATCAGGGAGGGTATAGGGTGTGAAATGAGTCTCTTTGCTGATGACTCCAAGATGGGAGCAGTAGTTGAGGGAGAAGAGGGGAGGTTGGCCCTGCAAGGGGACCTGGACACCCTGGAAAGCTGGGCTCACACATGGAAATTAAATTTCAATATCACCAAGTGCAAGGTGTTACATCTTGGGTGGGGAAACCCTAAACACAGGTACACCCTGGGAGGGGAGGCGCTGGAGTCCTCAACAGGGGAAAAAGACCTAGGGATCATGGTGGATGCATGTATGAATAACTGAGCAGTGCAGGAGAGCAGTTAGCAGGACAAAAAGGATGTTGGGATGCATCGTAAGGGGGGTCACCTCTAGGAGCAGGGAAGTGATTCTGCCGCTGTACAATGGACTGGTTAGACCACACCTTGAGTACTGTGTACAGTACTGGAGACCACACTTGAAGAGCGGCATACAGCTCCTGGAGAGGGTACAGAGGAGGGCAACTAAGATGATACGAGGACTAGGGGATTTGACATATGAGGACAGACTTGAGGAGCTCTGCCTGTTTTCATTGGAGGAGAGACTGGGGGGACATGATTGAGGTCTTCAAGTACCTCAAGGGAGTAAATAGGGTAAACACGGAGGGGATCTTTAGACTAAAGCAGGGAGGTATCACCAGAGGGCATGGTTTGAAGTTGGAAGGTGGAAGGGTGAGGGGGGAAAAGAGGAGGAGGTTTTCACTGAGGGGGGTGGACCCTTGGAATGCGCTGCCTGGCGAGCTGGTTGAGATCCACAGTGGAGGGCTTCAAGATAGGGTGGGGCAGACACAGAAAGCGGATGCATCAGATGGTGGCCTGGCCCAGGGGGGTGGGGATGGAAGATGGGGGTTTCTGGAACATGGGGAAGGGGGGGGGCCTCCGCACCCAACTAGGGATCTGAGGTTCGAGCAGACTCGATAGACAGTAAGGCCTAATCTGCTGACAATTAGTATGTTAGTATATGGTCTGCCTCTCAATCTTTGGACCCTTACTGTTGTCCGCTGATGAAGGTTCTGGAATACCTGACCTTACTGTCAGTCTGGTTTGTTATTCTTCCATCAAATTCCACTCGGCTGCCATCTCGACCTTCCATGAACCTCTGGATGGCACGTTACTGTACCAACATCTAGCTAAGATGTTTTTGAAAGGAATATTACAGATTAAACTTCTATTAGAAGACCCACTCCTCCGTGGGATCTCAATTTTATGATAGAAAAATTGACCCTTGAGCCTTTTGAGCCAGCAGCCCCTTATAAACTCAGTTTTCTTTCATGGAAAACCCCCATTTCTGGTGGCTGTCACTTCTGCTCTATGTATTTCCGAGCTTCATGCCCTATGCGTAGGGAACCTTACTTGATTTTCCACAAAGACAGGGTGGTCCTTTGTAACCTTCCTTCCTTTCTGAACATACTTTAATTCTGTCCTTGGAGCTTCGGTCTGCTATCCTGATTACAACAATCAGGGTGAACATCTACTACATACTTTAGATGTCCATCACTGCTATACTAATTGGACTCAGTTGATTAGAAAGACGTCTCAACTGTTCGTCTCTCTCTTGCCCCGGGTCTCAAGGGCCTCCTGGTTACTAAACGTACTCTTTCATCCTGGTTGACAAATTGTATTACATTTTGTTACACAAAATCCAACACGCTATTACCTGGACCTGTCCAAGCGAGCTATGACCACTGCTACAGCTTGCTTTAAAAAGGCCTCTATTTCAGATATCGGCAAGGTGCCTACCTAGTCCACAATTCATACATTCACAAGGCACTACAAACTGGATATTACCTCACGATGTAGGATGGCCTTCAGCCATGAAGTCCTACAAAGTCTCCTATCATAACTGTCCTCCCACATGGGCTTTACTGCTTGGGATTCATACCAGATGTTACCTACTGCAAGAAAGTAGTTACTTAAAAACTTACCACAACAGTACATCTTTGAGGAGTCTCTTAAAGTTGGTAGGTTCCCACCCACAATACCCCTCCTTTTCTAAGAGCAAGTTCTGGTCCAGTGACTAGGGTTGGGACTCCTTTGATACCTCGGCTTCCCCTCGGTCCTTTCTTTGCAAGCTGAATTCAGTGGGGGAACTGAGGATACCAGGGACTGCCCACACTTTTATATAGGAAACAGGAAGCTGATGTCATGTGTGGGTGGTCCCTGGAAAAAGACTGCTAGAACAGCTGCCGTGCGCCACACTGATCTCTGCTGGAGAAGCCCAAATGTATTACCTACTGCAAGAGGCACTCTTCAAAGATCTACTGTTATGGTACGTTTTTACGTAACTGTACTTTCTAGAAGTGGTATGCTGTACATCCACACTGACCCACTCGAGCGCCCTTGGCAAGTGGTACACCGGTCTTGCTTCCAGTGAGCAAGGTCGACATCATGGGGCAGTGCCGAGGGACTTACGACCCGGGTGGGTGGGAGCAGCCAGCTTGAAGACTTTCCAGCAGTCCTTAAAGGGGAGCACTGCCAGAAGTGTAGATAGACACCATATACCACTCCTAGAACTACTGATCTTACTTTGAGAGGGTTCTTGCAGTAGGTTTTCACACATAGGACTAAGCTTCCTGGCATCAGGACTGCACAGCAAACTTGTAGCTAGCAATCATCGACGGGGACCGCCCCTAGTGACTGGTGATGAGCGTCGGCGTGACTATAAAAGGGGCGGTCCCCGGCCCGCTGTCCAGTTCTTTCCTGCTGTCTACCTGTATCATCTGACCTAACGCAGTAGAACAGCTTCAGTTGCCTTCCATTTTCTGTTTTCTCCCGATTCTGCTTAATCATAGCCGTGTGTGTCAACTCATCGCCCCAAGAAGTGGTGCTCAGTGTGGCATGCAGATTCCGCACGGGGATGACCATTCCCGGGGTGTCCTATGCCTGGGGCCTAAGCAGAACTGTGTGGTGTGTTCCATCTGCCAGGGCTTCAACCAGGCCACGTGCACCCGTCGCAAGAGGACCTTCGATGCCCATTTACTGACCTAAAGACTGGCATCTATGGAGAAAGAGCTCCAGGAGCTGAGGGAAGGATAGTCTCCGGCCCTGGAGAAAAAGGGCAAGGGGAGATGCCGAGAGCAGAGCCACTCTCCACAGGGGAAATCCAGCCAGACAACCGACATCTCGGGTGGGACCTCCACCTCCGTGAGTACCCCACCTCCAAGGCCTTCGTCTGCTCCAGTGGACTGGATGCCCTCTTCCCCGCCGAGCCAAACAGGCAGTTGGGGATATCCTCTTTGGAGGATCCAGCTAAGGTGCCTGCTTGGAGCCCTGCTGCCAAGTCTCCCTCTGGCTCTGCCGATGGCCTAGGGCCCCCGTCCTAGGCCAATCAGCCCGGCCGTGGCCTGTAAGTCAGTCGACTGCTCCTCTGATCGCCAGGCCACCACCTCAAACTCTGACGCTGGACCACCCAGTGCCCGCATGGTGTCTTCTCTCCTGTCGGACTTTCTTGTGGATTCCAAAGCCGGGCAGAGAACTCACAGGTCCCTCTTCCTCCCACCAGGGTTCTCCTTCAAGGGAGTTGCTGTCCGTATCTGTCCTACTTGGGCCTGATCACCAGGACACTCTCCCATCAGATGCCTTACAGGACTTGTCGACGGGGACTCTTCCCGAACTCCCCCCGTCGTCAGGTTCTCTTCTGCCGACAGAGCCTCACCTGATGCCGGATCCCTCGCCAGACACACTTTGGGGTGGTTTGAACCCTACTCCCTCAGGACCCTCGGAGATTCTCCCTCCTACCCCGTCCATTGGACCCACCACCTAGCGGTCCTTCGGCACCCCCTCCGGTGAGGCCCTACATTCCTCTGGGCCTGACTGGGCATACACAATATCCGCAGTATCAGACACTGGGTCAGGCGACTCATTATCGAGGTTACCAGTACCCTTACTGGTACCAAACACCTAGCTACCCCTTTTATCCTACAGGGTACCCAGGTTATCGGCCACCTCCTCCACCTCCCCACCACCGCAGCTGGAACAGGAGGCTGTCCCTGCATGGTGGAAGGACGCTAAGTCCCAGCTACTCCGAGTTGGGCCAACCTCAAATAGTGGTCAGGGCCACCCCACCTCAGTGTTACCTGGTAACCTGGCACCTTCTCGTCGAGTCTCTGACAGACTCTGGTGTTCTGCCCTGTGGCATAACTGAACATAAGCTCCCGTTCCTGGTACCAGAGGCCTCTTTGCCCAGCTGACCGGAATCATCTGAATCATATGAGGATTCTGATGTGGAAGACCAATTGGAGCCTCACTCTTCTGTTGAGCCTCAGCCCAAAGAATCTCCAAAATCCCCTCCAGAGGACCCTTCCTTCGCGGAGCTCCTCCAGACTATCCAGAAATCCTGCTGATGGGCCTCCCAAGAGCTGGATCCCAAACACAGGAGGTTGGCAGAGCACCTGGACCTGGTCAGTGCGGACCCCTTCCCCATCCCTCCTTGGACTGGGCCGTATGAAGATCTCGTGTCCATAATCTGGCAGCAACTGTCCATACCGGCCATTTCAAAGAAGGCCGATAGGTGGGAATCTCCTTCTGGAGGGTGGTAGGTCCTGACTGCCCAGCCTAAGGCCAACACCATTGTAATCACGGCTGCTCATGATAGATTGGCCCAACCCAAACATCTCAGTACCTCCCCTCCAGATATGGAGTCTAAGGAGATGGACCAGTACGGTCGTAAGATCTACACCTCTTCCACTTGCGCCATTCGCTCCTTAAATTTTATGTGGCCCATGTGGTGGCTTTCCAAAAATCCTCCTTATTGGATTGAGAAAAGGATTGCCAGGAGATTCCCGATGAGCAGTTCAGGAACAAACTCCTGGAGAAGGTTAGGATGAACAAGTCATCCTGCCGCCTTGCCCTCCGCACCACCTATGACTCTGGACTCAGTGGCACAAGGTGTGGCTACTGGCATCTACCTTAGACGCCTAGCTTGGCTTTACCTGGTGGGATTGGCTCAAGATGTGCAAAGCTCTCTTCTGGACGCTCCATTCAGGGGTCCAGTTCTGTTCGGCGGTGACACTGAAAGATATTATCACAGAGCTGCAAGAGAGACACAAATCCTTGAAGGATGTCCGTTCCATGTATTGTTCAGGACAAAAACAATGGCAGCAGCCCTTTCACCGCCAGCTGAAATGGAATAAGTAGAATCTGGGCAGACAGACCTAGCGTCGTGCCCAGGGTTCTGGCACTCAAACTACCCAAGCCAAGTTTCCCAAAACTGCTACTGGGAGTAAAGTGCCCCTCCCTTCTGCGTCCTGACTCCCAACTCCCACTCTCTCCTATTCCTATGGAGGAACTGGTGGGTGGAAGATTTGGTCTCCCCCTGGATGGGTGGAATGCCATCACCACAGATGCATTGGTTCTTCAACTTATAGAAAGAGGTCACTCGATAGAGTTCCTGGAGATGCCTCCCTCCAGCCTTCCGGGAAGGTAGTACTACCCGTCAGGCCAACAACTTCTGTTTTTTCAAGAGATTCAAGCTCTACTGCAAAAAGCTGCCACAGAGAGTACTACTGGAACAGACAGGAAGGGGATTTTGCTCCCACTTTTTCCTGGTTTTCCAAAAGACTGGGGATCTAAGGCCTATCTTAGATCTCGGCATGCTCAGCTGCTTCATAGAATACCAGAGGCTTCACATGCTGACTGTCCAGGGACTGTTACTCCTGCTCCTACCCAACACTTGGCTGTGCTCTCTGGATATGCAGGATGCCTACCTCCACATCACCATTCTGCTGGCCCACGGCAGCTTCCTGAGGTTCTTTTCTGGATCCTTTCCAGTTCAGAGCCCTACCATTTGGCCTCTCCTCAGCACCTGTGGTCTTTACCAAGTGCCTAGTGGTGGTTGCGCCGTTCTACGCTGCAGGGCCTTTTATGTGTTCCCATATCTGGATGACTGGCTTTTCTCAGCCCCTTCTCTGGATAGTCTGAAGGAATCCCTTTCCTTCACCCTGGACCTTTTCTCCAGCCTGGGCATTTCAGTCAGCTTTTCCAAGTCCCTGCTAATACACTCCCAGCACTTCCAATTTATTGGAGCAGTGCTGAACATGGTCCAGAGCAAGGCCTTTCTTCCGACTGACCGAGCAGACCTTGATTTCTCAAGCGGCACTTCATCCTGGTGGACCACGGTGCGGTCGGTCCTATGGCTGCTGAGTTTAATGGCGACCACCATACCCACAGTCAGCTTTGGCCAGACTGCACATGTGGGTTACCCAGTGGTCTCTTGGAGTCCAATGGGACCAGCGCCTGGATGACATGGACCAGAAAGTCCTTGTATCAAACAGCCTGCAAAAGATTCCCCTTTGGTGGCAGGACCCAGCCAACCATTCGGTGGGGTCCCTGGAGATGAGTGGTGCTTTGTGCTCTCCAGGCCTTCAAGTCGCTTCTGACTCCCGGAACACTTCTCATCCAGACAACATGGCAGCTGTCTGGTACTTAAACAGGGAGGCACCCGATCATACCCTCTATGCAGGGAGGTGATGCTGGTGTGGTACTGGGTGGTACAGAATAGCCTATTCCTGACAGCAGTCCACGTGCCAGGGGTTCACAACATTCTGGCGGACAGTCCCAGCCAATCAGTCGCCAAGGCTCACGAGTGGGAACTAAAGCAGGCAGTAGTAGATCTGTTTCTTCACTGGGGCCGGCCAGACCTAGATCTCTTCACCTCCCCATCCAACGTAAAACTACCCAGCTTTTGCTTGCTCGTTCCCAGGCATGGTGCTTTTTGGCGAGATGCACTGTCCTTTTCCTGGACAAGGAGATTTCTGTACACTTTCCCTCCCTTTCCTATTCTTCAGAAGGTCCTGCTGAAGCTCCAAGCAGAGGGGGCACACATGATTATAATTGCCCTTCCCTGGCCTCTGCAGATTTGGTTCTCATTGCTGCAGCAGTTGGCACTGGAACCCTCAGTACCTCTTCCTCCCTCTCACGACCTTCTGTCCCAGGAGCAGGGCACCCTGGTACATCTGAGCCTCAAGTCTCCATTTTCATGCGTGGCACCTGTGGACTTGGCGATCTCTCGCTATGACGTCTCTTCTGGAGTAGCTCAGGTTTTAGTGAAGGCCAGAAAACCCTCCACCAGATCCACCTACGCTATGAAGTGGAAGAAATTTTCCATCTGGGCATGAGAAAGTTTAGACCCCTTTTCCTGCTCAGCCTCCCAGGTTTTAGAGTACCTCTTGCATCTTTCAGAGTTGGGTCTCGGGCATTCCTCCCTGAAGGTCCTTCTGTCTGCGGTTTCAGCCTACCACCTTCCAATGGAAGGTAAAACCCTAGTTCAGTTAGAGGTTTCCAGAACTTTTCTGAAGGGAATCCTTCACATCAAACCTCCGGTCCGGAATCCTGTTCCTCCCTGGGATCTTAGTTTTATGTTTGAGAAGCTTACTTTGCCCCCATTTGAACCAGCAGCAAGCTGTGAGATGTTTTTTAGCATGGAAAATGCTCTTTTTAGTTGCTATCACTTCAGCTCGAAGAGTTTCGGCGCTTCAGTCTCTAGTTTGTAGAGAGCCTTATTTAATTTTCCACAGAGACTTTGGTGGCTCTGCAGACTAATCCATCCTTTCTTCCGAAAGTGATATCAGAATTGACCCTTAATCAGAATGTTGGAACTGCCGGTGTTTTTCCAGAACACTCCAACGGGGAGAATCTTTTGCACACCCTTTATGTACACAGGATTTGAGATATTGCATCTCAAGGACTAAGGAGGTTCGTAAATCGAATCTGCTCTTTACAACCTTTGCTTCCAAGTGCCAGGGCAAGGTCGTCATGAAACAGGCTGTCACAGTGGCTGGAAAATTGTATTCACTACATTTAACGGAAGTATGAGAAGCCCCTTCCGGGTACGGTGTGGCCACTTCTACTGCTTTTTTCAGGAATGTGTCCACTGCGGACATCTGTGCAGTGGCCACTTGGTCATCTGTCCATACCTTCACAAAGCATTAGTCTGAACATTGCCTCTAGGTGTAGGGCTGGCTTCGGCCTTGCAGTCCTGCAAGGCCTCCTGTCTTGAATAGACCTTTAGTTGTCAGACATTTTCTCCCTCCTAGAACCTCGTCTGACTCCTCCTTTTTGTTAGACTGCTTGGTATTCAGTCCTGTATGTGAAGACCTACTGCAGGAACCCTCTCTAAGTAAGATACAGCAGTTAAGTAAGAACTTACTGTAACAGTAGATCTTAGAGAGGTTCCTACAGTAGATCTAGATTTCCCACCCACCTTTTCCCCTAGCTCCTGTATTTTATCTCTTTATTCCCTTCCCAGGACTTTCTCATCCAGGGCAGTGTCTCAAGAGTTTTTCACTCCTTTTCTGCTTCCTCTCTAGAGGTCTCCAGCATAAGAACTGGAGGGTGGTTGGGGGACCGCCCCTTTTATAGTCACGCTGACATCAGTCACCAGACACCGGGGGTGGTCCCTGCGATGATTGCTAGCTACACGTTTGCCGTGCGGTCCTGACTCCAGAGGGCGCAGTCCTATGTGAAAACCTACTGCAGGAACCTGTCTCGAAGATGTACTGTTACGGTAAGTTCTTGTGTAACTGCTGTTTACAGGTGAGTAACCTGTCTTTATTTCTCTCCCTGGGCATTACGGTCAGTTTGCACAAGTCTGTGCTAGTCCTGTCTCAGAGGCTGCAGTACATAGGGACGGTTGTAGACTAGGCACAGTGGAAGGCTTTCCTGCCTCGGTCCTGGGCGGAGGAGTGCCTTATCATCCAGGCTCAAGAAGTTGCCCAGCACTGTTTTATCCCTTCCAGGGTGTACCCGAGACTGTTGGGGCTGATGGCGGTATCCATCCCCACTGTTCCATGGACCAGGCTTCACGTGCGCATCCTCCAGTGGAATCTCGGGAGTACAGTGGGACCAACACAGGGATGAACTAGACCAGTTAGTGGTGGTCTCCTCCCCAGACCGCAGAGTGCTCTGGTGTTGGACGGATCTCCTGAACCTCCTGCAAAGGGTCCCATTCCAGATCTCCTCACCACAGCAAATTCTCACCATGGATGTTTCCATGTTGGGCTGGGGGCTCATCTGGGTCCCTTTCAAACTCTTGAGCTCTTGGGTCCCAGATCAGAACCTCCCTGCATATCGGTGTCCTGGAGATGCGGACAGTTCTGTATGCCATGCAGGCCTTCCAGAACTATCTCCTTCTGGGTTGGCGGCTGATTCAGTTTGACAACCTCAGTGTCGTGTATTACATTAACAAGTGGGGAAGGGGGAGACATTCTTCTTCCGAGTGCAGGGAAGCCCTGAGGGGTACTGGGCATTAGACCATGGTCTATCTCTCTCTCTCTGTCTGTCTGCAGTTCACGTCCCAGGAGTGCTAAACACTCTGGCAGACAGCCTCAGCCGGACACAGTCCAGCATGCACAAGTGGGAACTCTTCTCATCTATCTTAGAAAATCTGTTCGACAGATGGGGTTGTCCAGAGTTGGACCTTTGTGTCCCCACTCAGTGCAAAACTGCCCAGTTTTTGCTTGCTCGATCCAGGGCCTGGAATTTTCTGGCAAGATGCATTGTCCCTCTCACCAACCAAGAGGTTCCTTTATGCCTTCCCTCCTTTTCCTCTGATTCAGAGGGTGCTAATCAAACTGCAGATGGAGGGGGGCCAGCATGATTCTGGTAGATCCATTCTGGCTTTATCAATTATGGTTTCCATTACTACAGCAGCTGGCGGAGGAACCTCTGGTCCATCTCCCTCTCTGCAGGAACCTGCTGACCCGGGCTGTAGGGGACCGTACCATAGCTCCGCTGGATGTTTTCTGTACTTTTTTGGGGGCATCCTGCACCTGAACCCCCAATCTGTTCCCCTGTCCTGGCTTGATATTTGAATTTTGTTTTGGAGACACTGATCTGGTTTCCTAATGAACCAGACGTGACTTGTGAGCTATGCTTTCCTTCCTGGAAAGCATTTTTGGTTGCTATTACTTCTGCTCAAAAGGATTTCCAAGCTTCAAGCCCTCTGATGTGAGGAGCCTTTTTGATTGTGCATAAACAAACCCCAAGTTCTAGGGACATGGATATGATCATCCACATTTCATGGCAAATCCCTTTCCCTTCTAAGGATCGCCAGAAGCTCTTCAAGCTGGCTCCTTCCACCCACCCAGGTGGTATAATCCTCTGCTTTACCCCATGACTTCAGATTTTCCTTTCCCGCTGGAAGATTCAGGTTTCCTGCATCGTGCTCTTGCATTCTGTAGGCCCTGGCTTCTCAACAACCTTTGGTCATTCCGAAAATTAGACTTGCTTGTGTTAGCGATTGCAACTGTTGCTTCTCGATTATGGAAGAAGTCTTCCGCTGGATTTCGCCGGTGCCCATGCGGGCAGAAGATGTTGCGTATGGGGACCCTCACACCACATGAGTCCACTATCTTGGTGTCGGCCATGACACCACGACCTGCGAGGTCTGCCTAGCTTTTCAGCCTAAAGTCTTTGACCATCTCTCGCACCTTAAATTGGGCAGGCCTGAAAAACAGAACCTGCCAGTGAAATCTAAGGAGGTCCGGGTGGGTGGTTTCCATGGTCTGCCGAGCAGTTGGAGCGCATGCCGGCCTTCAAGGAGGAAGCTGCTTGATCTGCAGGATCTTCCTCTTGTGGCTTCTTCATTCCTCTCAACTTGGGCTCCACTTTCTCTAGTTCCTTCAGAGAGTTGTTCCACTCTCTCCCGACTAAGGGTGAGAATCCTGCGGGCACGCACTCCTCTCGGTCCCTTAAGTGGGAGGGACCGGGACAGTCTTTGTCTGGACAGAGACGCTCTTGAGAGCGAGAGAGAGCTCTGTCCCAGGAGCTGGCCATTTTGACCTCTGTCAAAATTGCCTCTTCGGCGCTGGCGTCTTGGCTTTGCCATCGGACCAGTCGACCGAAGTTTCAATCAACAACGTTGAGATTGTTCTAGACCCAATCGACCCATTATCACAGACTCCGGTCGACTCCCTCAATTGGACTCTGGTCCTTTCCTTCCCTGACGAGGAGATCCAGCCTGCTGGGAAACCTGCCAAGGAAGTGGTCCCTGACCCTTGGAAGTCTCCGGTTTTACCTGAGTCTCCCGAGCGACAGTCGGCCTACCCGTTCTCAATTAAGGTCTTTGACCCCCTCGACCAACAGGTCAAAGAAGGCACACAAGTGTGCCAAAAAGAGACAACTTCATTGGTTGTCCTTGTCCTCCTCGGATGAGGAGAGGCTTCGGTGGAAACTCTGTCAATGCTACAAGGACCTCGTGTGGCGGCAGCTGATTTTGTCCGGGCATAAGCAAACTCTGGCCAGTACTTGGCTTTCACCTCCTGGGCAGAAGCAGATGCCACGGGAATTGATAAAATTGGTTCCCCCGCCCATGGGGCCGGCTAAACCTCTTCCGGTTCGGCCTTAACCGGTCTCCATCAATTTCTGGTGGAACCGCCACCTAAGCAGCCCGTGGGAGGGGCTTCTTCCAAAGAAGCTCGGCCAGACACTGGGCCCCCCATCATTCGGTCACTCTCACCACCGCAGCCCTAGGTGAGTCATGGTGATCTGGGCTGTTGGCTGCTGTATCCGGATACTTCGGATTCGGATGACACTGGCCTCTATTCTCATCCACAGGATGACTAGTCGGTGATTTAGTGACGGAGGAAGGCCCTTCGTTTTTTCAGGGTATTCTCCACCTCATCTTTGAGTCCACAAGGACGCCCCTGGAACCTATCCAGAAAAAGGTGGAGTACCTTCTCACAGATATCCTCAGGAGAGGGGATGCCCCAATAGAAGCCTTTCTTGTGGCCGAAGCCTTTGTTGGCCCGGTCCTTGAACTTTGGCAGCAACCTGCCTCTTGTCCAGCTCAGTCTGCCTAGATGGCCAGCAAATATGCAGTGCCCATGGGATCCCTTGCAGGGTTCATAGAGCATTCTTCGGCCAAGAGCCTTGCAACCACCTCTGTTCAGATGTACAGGCAGTTCTGCTGATACTGACAGACCTCTGGAGAAGGAGTCCAAGAAATCTGATCACTCTGCCTGGAAGGTCTGTATGGCAAGCTCAGCCGTCGTCATGGCACACTTCTCCCATGCCCTTTTGGGGTCCTTGGATGAAGTCCTCCCACACCTCCTTGCGGACTTGCAGACCACGGTCAAGCAGGTCCGAGACCAAGGCCGTACCGTTGCTAAGCAGCAGCTCCAGACGGCCCTGGACATTGGGGACTGATGTGCTGCAGGGCTTGACTGAGGCTGTTCTCCTCCTTCCTTGGTGGATAACCATCACAAACTGGCTGATGTGCTTTTTCTGGGCACCGCTCTCTTCAGCCCAGGTGTGGCCGGTCACCTTCAGCGCATCAAGCGGTCCAGTGCCACCTTGGATGCCACTTCTGCAGAGTTCTTCTGGTCCCAAAAAGAAGCAGCAGAAGAAACCTTTTTGGCATTCTTCCCCTGTGGCCCAGCAGCAGCCCTCCTTTCAGGGAGGTCAGCAGGCTCGGGCTTGGTGCCCCCGCCTCAAGGCCAGACCTTCCCAGGCCCGTAAAGGAGGTCGGGGTTCAGGCCTTGGAGCCCCTTCCTCCATGCCTGCCTAGTGACGGGATGGGGTTGCCACCCCTGTTACCGTGACGCCAGCTCTGGGTCCTCCTGTGGGGAGCTGGCTCCACCACTTCCTTTCCACCTGGTCTGCCGTTACCACGGACAGGTGGGTCTTAGAAGTGGTCGGCCAGGGTCTGCATCTGAAATTCAAGCAGTACCCTCCAAGCCAAGCCCGTGCCCCATGGGAGGAGAGTTTCCGCCTACACTCGGCTCTTTGAGACTACATTGCTCAGCTCCTTCTCAAGGAGGCAGTAGCTACAGTAGCAAATCCTCCACCAGACCCAGGGTTCGTATCCAGGTACTTCTTGGTTCTGAAAGGGGGGTTGGGGGCTGGCACCCCATTCTATAGCTGCACGACCTGAATCAGTATCTCTGGCCATGCATGGTAACACTGTCCCAAATCATACCATCCCAGGAGCAAAACATGTAGTTCTGCTCACTGGATCTCCAGGATACGTTCTTTCACATCCCAATCCATCTGTCCCACCAGCAGTTCCTCCGCTTCAGGGCACAGGGAACTCTCTAAAAGTTTCGAGCCATGCCATTCGGCCTGTCATCGCCCCACAGGTCTTCACCAGATGCATTGCAGTGGTGGCAGCCATCTCGGGGGGGGATCAGAATACCCTACCTAGACAATTGGCTCTTAGAGTTACACCCAACAGGAGGTGGAGAGGTCCAGGACCTGGTCCTCCAGACCTGCTCCCAGCTCGGCCTCCTGATCGAGGCAAAGTTGAAACTCGTGCCTTCTCAGGTGATGCATTTCGTCATCTGGGCAGAGCTCTACTCTTGCCAAGCCAGAGCCCGTCTCATACTAACATACTAAAATGCCAGCAGAATAGGCCTAACTGTGTTTCGTGTCTGCTCGTTTGGTCAGTCCCCAGCCTGGGTGCTGACCTTGCTGTCCCCCTCGCCTTCTCTGGCTTCTCCCTTCCCAGTTCCGGATATTCTTGCTGCATTGGATTTTTCTTCCAGAACCCTTCCCTGTACCTGTCCCACCCTCTTGAACCCCTCCACTGTCTCTGCCTCCACCAGCCCCCTAGGCAGTGCATTCCATGGCTCCACCACCCTCTCAGGAAGTAGCACCTCCTCCTTTCTCCCTGAATCTTCCCTCCAGCTTCCAGCCATGCCTCTAGTGGCTCCTTCCTTCAAGCACCCCAACTGTTCCTCCCCTATTTACCTCTTCATGTACCTAAAGACCCTATCATGTCCCCCTGTCCTTCTCTCTTCCAATGTGTACATATTTAGCTCTTCGAGCCTCTCCTCATAGGTCCTGTCTCCCAAGCCCCAAATCATTTTGGTTGCCCTCCTCTGGACCCTCTCCAGGAGGTTAATGTCCCGCTTTAAGTGTGGCCTCCAAAACAGCTGTCTCCCAGCAGACAGAGCAGAAGTTCTTTTCTCCTTTGCCTGATCATTTCTGGTTGGGCAATTGCACCCTGCCCGGGACTTTCTGCACCTTCTGGGTTACATGGTGGCCTGCACCTCCATGGTCCGTTGGGCCTGGTGGCATATGTGCCCCCTTCAGTGGGAGCTGGCTGCCCAGTGGACTCTGCACCTAGGTCGTTTTGACCAGCTGATCACTGTGACCCAGATGTGGGATGCTCTCCAGTGGTGGACTGTCCTAGACCAGTTGCAGGAAGGGATCCAGTTTGTTTGCCCCGAGCTGACGGTCGTCCTCACGACCGATGCCTCTGTCATGGGCTGGGGAGCCCACATGGGGGACAACAGGGCCCACGGGTTCTGGACCCCTGAGGAGTCCTGTTACCACATCAACCTTTTGGAGCTCAGAGCGGTCAGACTGGCACTGTCAGTGTTCGCTCTTCAGCTCCGGGGTCAAGTGATTCAAGTCCAGACGGACAACACCACGACCATGTACTACCTCAGCAAGCAGGGCAGCACGCACTCCCAGCTGCTGTGCAAGGAAGCGTTCTGCATCTGGACACTCGCAAGCAGACTGGAGGAGGATCTCCTAGCCATCCATGTTGCAGGAACCTCAGATCAACTGGCGGATGCTCTCAGCCGCTTAGGCGAGACATTGCATGAGTGGTCTCTCCATCCAGAGGTAGCTTACAGCCTGTTCTCCCACTTGGGCAAACCAATGGTGGACCTGTTTGCCTCCAGGGAAAACACCAAACTGAGGCTGTTTCATGCCCACCCCCCTTAGCAGGGCTCGCTGCAAGGGAATGCCTTCTCGAGACCATGGACCCCAGGCCTCTTTCTACACCTTCCCTCCATTTCCCTTGATCCACAGGGTGCTCCTCAAGGTGAGGAGGGACAAAGTGCTGGTTATTCTGGTAGCCCCAGACTGGCCCTGCCGGTTCTGGTATCCAGATCTCCTCAGCCTCAGCAACAGGCTCCCGAGGCGTCTTCCAGCACGTCCAGATTTGATCTCAATCAGGGAAAGGTTCTCCACCCGACCCTTCAATCCCTGCACCTGACAGCCTGGTACCTGAGCTGCTAGAGTTCCAGGCTTTGGGCATCTCCGAGGATGTACTCAACGGTAGTGGAAGCATCCAGGAAGGAGTCGACCAGGAAATGTTAACCTTCAAGTGGAAAAGATTTTTCCATTTGGTGTCGGGGCAAGGGTTTGGAGCCTCTGTTCTGCCCAGTGGCTAACATTCTAGACCACCTTTGGTTGCTCTCCAAAGGAGGTCATCGACCCTTAGGGTGCACCTGGCAGCCATCTCTGCTTACTGGGCGTAGACCAGTCAGCAGATGTTGGCACAGGAGACAATGGTCTGATGCTTTTTCAAAGGCCTGGATCACATCTCTCCAGTGTGTGAACCTACACCTCTGTTGGATCTACTGCTGGTCTTGGCACAGTTCATGGGCAAGCCATTCGAACCAGTGCTCAAGAGTGAGTTGTCACTTATGGAAGACTGGCCTTCCTGGTGGCTTATGTCTGCCAGAAGGACAGGGGAGCTCCAGGCGCTCTTGGTGGACTCCCCTTATCTGGTCTTCCACAAGGACAATGTCCTGCGCCCCCACCAGAAATTCCTTCCAAAGGTGGTGTCAGGAGTTTCACCTTAACCAGGTGTTAACTCTGCCAGTGTACTACCCCAATTACACTTTGGAGGCAGAGAACAGGCTCCATAATTTGGACCCGAGACGAGCTCTCTCCTATTGTAAGGAGAGGATGGTGGAAATTCAGGGAAAGGTTCGCCAGCTATTTGTCACCTATGCTGCAGCTGCTTCTGGCAGACCTGCAGCGAAGTGGACGATCGCAAGATGGATTACATATTGCATTAGTCTATGCTATGAGTTGGGGGGCAAGGAGCTTCACAGAGGGATAAGAGCTTATTCCACCCGCCATACCGCTGCATCAGTGGCGCTTCCAGGGACATCTCCATCCCCTACCTGGAAGTAGGCAAACACTTTCATCACCCATTACCACATCGACCTTGAGTCATGCCGGGATGCTGGTTTTGGGGCCTCAGTTCTCCAGTCTCTGTTCCCCAAGTATTTCAGTGGGGGAGTGCACCTTGCCTTCCTCCTCCTGGAGAACTGCTAGGAGTCTGTCAAGAAGTGTAGATGAAATATCCATGTCCCTAGAAAAACAGGTTACTCACCTGTAACAGTAGTTCTAGGAGTGGTATATGTTCATCCATCGACCCACCCAGCCTCCCTGGCTGGGACGCACACCTGGTTTCCAGCAGGCTAAGATCTGGTGTCATGAGGTGGAGCCGAGAATTATACCACCCGGGTGGGGGGGAGCCAGCTTGAAGACCTTCCAGCGATCCTTAAAGGGAAAGGTACATGCCAAGAAGTGTGGATGAACAACATATACCACTTCTAGAACTACTGTTGCAGGTGAACAACCTGTCTTTTCTCCCTAAGGTGGTGTCCGAGTTGACCCTCAATCGATCAACCTCCCTGTTTTGTTTTCCTGAGCGTGACAGTCTAGGGGAAGCACTGCTCCACATGATAATGTGCACAGAACTTTGAAGTATTACCTGCTCCAGACCAAGGAATGTAGGAAGTCGAAGCAGTGTGTTTTCTTTTACCCCAGGAAGAGGGCATTCAGCTTTCTAAAGAATGTCTAAATAGTTGGCAAATTGCATTGTGTTCTGCTACAAGTATGACAGAGTTGCCTGGAGTGGTATAAGCTTGTTCCACAACAGATGTCTACCTCTGTGGCCTGTTTCTGTGGCGTCTCAGCTGCTAACATTTTGCACAGTTGCCACCTGGAGTATTGTCCATACTTTCACTAAGCACTATAGTCTGGACATTGTTTCAAGAGCCCATGCAGGATTTGGCAGGACTGTGCTGCAGGGCCTCCTGTCTTAAGTTTATGGTTGGCCTTCCTCCCAGACGGTCTATCTGCAGCAACTGCTTGGGACTCATTCCTATGGTGTGACCTGATGACTGAGATACACATGAAGAAGACTGAACAGTTACGTAAGAACTTACCGTAACAGTAGATCTTCAAGGGGATCTCAATCAGGTCCGTCTTCCCTCCCACCATCCCCCTTTTATTTATTTAGTTAGTTAGTTAGTTTTTGTTAACCGGTTAAGTGCGCTAGTCAGCAAGTGACTGTTTTCAGGCACGACCCGGGAGGTACAATTACAATACACAAAGAGTACAGCCAGATTATTAAGACGAGTACAAAAAATGCAGAGAGAAATACATATGGCAATGTAACATACATTAGTAAACAAAAATATACTTTAGCACTTGATCAGAGCCCTCTACTGGAATTGGCTATCTGGTGTATCCAGCCTCTCTCCTCTGTCCCCCATGGCTAGAGCTATGCTCCCTTTGTCTCCTGGAGAAAGAACCGAGAAAGCAGGGCTGCTCACACCATTATAGGGTTGTTGACGTTGATGTGGGCAGCCCAAGTTGTACTTCTGAAAATCTTGTGTGTGGATCCTGCTTTAGACGGTGAAGTACCTATTGTGTGACCTGAAGATTGCGATCCATTCGAAGATCTACGGTTATGGTAAGTTCTTGTGTAATTGTTCTTTCCCTATTGGGCCACACCTTTGGAACAATAGCTGCCAGGCACTAGGACCACATGGCAACTTTTGCTAGCCGCGGGCCACCCAGTCCAATATCCCAAATCTGCATCTGTATAAACCTTTGGTGGCCCCATCATTCCTTAGTTCTTTTTATTGCAATCTGTCATCCTCATCAGACCTGCTGAAAGAAACATCAACTAGCCATTGCCTTTTACTCTTAATTTATTTAACAGTTTATTTTGTTGTCTTTGAATGCTGCTGAAGTCAAAAGAGACTTTATTTTGGTATTGAGTGTGTTGACAAAATTTACAAAGACGCACAGGTTTGTGTGCGCTATTGGGCCTGTCTCATAATGAAACATAGAAACATAGACTTTGATGGCAGACAAGGACCGCTTGGCCCACCTAGACTGCCCATTTCCCTACCTGGAGGATAAGCTGCAGATCCTATTTAACCAACAGCCTATTTCCCTATTTAACCAACAGCCTGTTTCTTCCTACCCCACCCCCACAAAAACTGCCTTATGTCTGTCCCATGCATTCTTGAATTCTCCCACAGTTTGACCCCACAACCTCCTCAGGAAGGCTGTTCCATGCGTCCACCACCCTCTCTGTGAAAAAATACTTCCTCACATTGCCCCTGTGTGGTCTCTCCCCCCCCGGTCTTCAAATTGTCCCCTTATTCTTGCACATCTCTTTCTGAAAGATGCTACCCTCTTGAACTTTGTTGATTCCACTGAGGTATTTAAACGTTTTCATCATGTCTCCCCCTTTTTTTTTCCCTCAAGCATATACATATTAAGCTCCTTTAGCCTCTCCTCGTATGGCTTCTCTGGCAGACCCTGCACCATTTTAGTTGCCCTCCTCTGAACTGCCTCCATCCTGCCTGTGTCCTTGCAGAGATGGGGTCTCCAGAACTGGACGCAGTACTCCAGATGGGGTCTCACCAACTGTCTGTACAGAGGGATAACAGCTTCCTGTTTTCTGCTGGTGATGCCTCTCCCTATACATCCCAGTATCCCCCCAGCCCTCCCTACTGCCTTCTCACATTGCTTGCCAACCTTAAGGTCATCTAATATGATTACCCCAGGTTCCTTTCCATTTCTGTTACTGCCCTCCCCTTGTGTAATCTTCCCTGGGTTTTGTTTCCCAGGTGCTTTACTTTGCACTTCTTTACACTGAATCCAAGCTGCCATACTTCTGACCATTCCTCCAACCTTGCCAAGTCCCTTCTCATCCTTTCCACGCCTCCTTGTGTATCAACCCTGTTGCAGATCGTTGTCATCTGCAAAGAGGCATACTTTTCCTTCCAGTCCCTCTGCAATGTCACTTATAAAGACATTAAAAAGGACTGGACCCAGTACTGAACCCTGTGGTACCCCACTAGTAACCCATCCTTCTTCAGAGTGGACTCCATTTACAATTACCTTCTGTGTCCTGTTGTTCAGCCAATGTTTTACCCAGGCTACCACCCTGGTACCCACTCCAAGGCTGATTAATTTGACTACTAATCTTTTGTGTGGGACTGTCAAATGCCTTGCTGAAGTCTAGGTAGGCCACGTCCACAGCCCCTCCCTGGTCTACTACTTTGGTCACACAGTCAAAGAAATCCATTAGATTAGTCTGACATGACGTTCCTGTTGTGAACCCATGCGGCCTTGGGTCCTGAGCCCCACTGGCCTCTAGGTACTCGACGATTCTTTCCTTCAGAAGTGATTCCATCATTTTCCCTACCACAGAGGTCAAACCGACAAGTCTGTAGTTTCCTGCCTCTGTCTTGCTCCCACTTTTGTGAAGGGGAATCTCATCAGCCGCCTTCCAGTCCTCGGGTACCACACCATCCTCCCATGATTTGTTATAAAGGGTAGTCAGTCATGTCACTAGTTCTCTGCTTAATTCTTTTTAGAATTCTGGAGTGAATTCCATCAGGCCCCATTGCTTTGTCCACCTTCAGTTTTAGTTCTTTCAGAACCCTTTCTTTTGTGAAAGGACTGGGATCTACACCCCCGAGTGCTTCTGTTAATTGGATTAGGTCTTTCCCACTTCCTCTTTTTGAATACTGAACAGAAGTATTCAGTATCCTGCTTTTTCACTGTCACCTGTCCACCCACCATCATTCTATTCAGCCTCACTATCCCTCCCTTTGTCTTTCTACGCTCCCTGATATACCTATAAAAGGTTTTATCCCGATTCTTAACAGAGTTGGCCATCTTTTCCTCAGTTTGTGCCTTTGCTATTCTGACTACCCTCCCTGCTTCCTTCTGCCTTAACTGGTACAGTTCCCTGTCTTGCTCCTTCTGTGTTTCCTTATACTTCCTAAATGCTATCTCTTTCTCCCTAACCTTCTTTTGAGAACCATAGTGGCTTTTTCTTTCGTTTGGATTTATTTGCTTCACACACAGGCTTGTTGCCTCTGGCAGTTTTGATATTTCCCCATTGTTGCTCCACCCCTCCTTCTAGCCTGTTTGCTAGTGCTTTTCTAAGGCACTCTCCCATCTTGCCAAAGTCAGCCCTCCTGAAGTCCAGAACCCTCACTTTTGTATGGCTTGACTCTGTAGCTGAGTTTATCGTGAGGCACACTGTTTGGTGGTTACTTGTTCCCAAATGGCTACCCACTTCTAGATCTGAGATCCTCACTGTCCCTATTTGAGAGTACGAGGTCTAAGATTACTGTCTCACGAGTAGGTTCCAAAACTAGCTGTCTGAAGCATGCCACTTGAAGGGCATCAAGAATGGCCCTGCTTTTGGATGTGGCCACAGCAAAGGTGCTCCAGTTAACATCTGGCATGTTAAGGTCCCCCATCAACAGTATCTCCCCTTTCTCTGCCATCCTAAGTATGCCTTCTATCATATCCTTGTCCATTCCCTCCCCCTGACATGGGGGTCTATATACAACCCCTGTGCGGATTGTGGTGCCATTTCCAGTCTCTAAGGTGACCCACAGTGCCTCCTCTCCTCCCTGTTTACTCTTTTGTTCAGTTGCTTTTATCCCTTCCCTTACATAAAGAGCTACTCCTCCCCCGCCCTTGCTGTCTGTAAGGACTTGAGATTTGCCAGTGCATCAACCAAGCTACAAGGTGAAGCTGCAAGAAAGCTCTGTAGAATGTTGGCCTTAAAACTTTACAACCCGTGGAGAAGGACTAGGGCCCAAAGTCTGTTGCTTGCTCGCTCCCTCCCTCCCTCTCAGCAGAGAAATGGCCGTCGAAGTCGAAGGACCGGGACAGGGAACGGTGATCGTAGCAGTCCTTCCTCATCGACTGGCCACAGGCATAGTGGGACAAAACGCCTATCTGCTTTGTATGTAGTTGAATCACCCAGTTTCACTGCTCCCCTCAAGACTAGGACCGTCTCCACTTAATCAGGCATAGATCACTTTTGATTGTCCAGTTGCATGGCCGATTTGTATGCTAACTTATTTTCCTCTGTTATTTGCAACAATCTTGCTTTTTGTTCTGCACTCTAATGCACTTTATTGTCCTTGTCATTGTAGTGCATCACCTGACTTGCTGTAATCTTTTTAATTGGGTTCTCCCCTTTCCCTTGCCTCTTCCCCCAGGGTGCACCTCGAAACAGGCCCCGGCTCAGCGTCTTTCTCTCACCAGTTTTTAAATAATCAGTCAATAGTGAAATACTGAACCAATTGTAGAGAAGCTTTCACAGTGCTGTTGACATCACATTAACACTACAGCATTGAAGCAAACGAAATAAAATGAAAAACTGTTAAAATGGCAGATTTAAATGCGGCATCTGATAAAATGTTATGTGCAAAATAGTGTATGAGCAACACTGTGTAACTGGGTGTGTGATGCCATATAAATTACAATACAGAAGGTCTTGTGGTTTATATGGTATCTCACACCATGGGTGAATTGTAGAAATAACTTGTTGCGCTGTCGCTCATTCATAGAATTTTAGTTTTTTGGGACAGCAGATAAGGACCACTTGGCCCAACTAGTCTGCCCGTTTTCCCTACCTGTTTCATATACCGCAGATCCTAAATGATCTGCAGCTTACCATCGCTTTCTTATCGCGAGAGTTCCTTTGTGTTTGTTGCATGCGTTTTTGAATTACCCTACCTACAGTCTCTGCCAGGAGGCTGTTCCATGGATCCACCACCCTTTCCGTGAAAAAATACCTTCTCATGTTCCCCCAAGTCTACCCTTCTCTATTTTCACATCATGGCCCCTTGTTTTTGAACATCTTTTTTTTTTCCTGAAAGATGCTACCCTCTCGTACCTTATTTAGACCCTTGAGGTATTTGAAAGTCTCCATCATATTTCTCCTCTACTCCAGGGAATACATGTTGAGATCCACTTTTGGTGCATCCCCGGCACCATTTTTTGTGCTTCTCTGAACCACATCTACTGTCTCTCCTTCTGGAGACGCAGCCTCCAGAACTAGACAGAGTACTCTAGATGAGGTCTCAGCAATGTTCTATACAGTGGCATCGCCACCTCCTTCCTTCTGCCTGAGATACCGCTCCCTTTGCACCTCAGGATTCTATTGGCTTTCCTCACCGCCTTCTCATTGTTTGGTAACCTTTAGATCATCAGATATGATTACTCCCAAGTCCCTTTCCTGTTTGGTGGCTGTCAGTACCTCCCCCCCATCATGTACTCCCCTGTATTTCTGTGCCCCAAGTGCATGATCTTGCACTTCTTTGCATTGAATCTTAGCTGCCACACCTTGGACTACTCCTCAAGCTTGCTTAGGTCCCTTCTCATTTTCTCTACCCCTACTGGAGTGTCAATCCTGGTGCAGATCTTTACATCATTTTGCATGCAAGATTTTCAAATTAAGATTTGACAGTGTGGTTCAAAATACATTGAAAACGTTTGCTCTTATTGTATTTGATATACTGTGGAAGAGCATGGCTTTAAGATTTTACTTGCATACGCTTCTTTTCAACCTCAGGTGCCTGTCTTTGTTTCCCCAGCCATTTTATATGGTGCCATATTTTAATTGTTTAACCAAGAGTAGCACACTAAGCTGAAAGCTTTATTACAGGAGCGACCTGGGAGCACAAGAAAGTTAAGTGACTTACTCAGGGTCACACAGTATGTAAGTGGAAGCTGTGGGATTCAAACCCAAGCCTGATCTGCTGGATATCACCAGACTGCAGCTCAGAGCCTTAAACCACTGCGCTGTACTGCCTCCCTACTGCCATATTTGACTGTAAAGTCACCAGGATAGAACTTAGTTTTGTAGCAGGAGTTAGCTTGTGCCATAACCTGTTGCAGGCTAGTTCATACGAGTCACAAGAAGAGTGATTGTACCACAACAGAGCATGTGGATCAAAATCTTGGGGCAGACATATTTAAAGGCATTGTCCTTTTAAGTCTAAATTCAGTGCTGAAGCTGACAGTAAATTCCGTGTGTGGGGAGGGGGGGTGCATCTGAAAAAGGGCCATCTAAAATGTAGGAGTGTGTGTGTGTGTGTGTGTGTGTGTGTGTGTGTGTGTGTGTGTGTGTGTGTGTGTGTGTGTGTGTGTGTGTAACTGTTGAAATGTAGTAATTGTTTCCTGTCCACAGGACATAGACTATCTGAAAATAAACATCTTGCCAGTAGTTGAATAACTGGTACATTTTATAAACACTGATAATAGCCATTCCCCAATTAATATGCATTTTTTTTTTTTTTACTTTCTAGTTGGAGAGCCAATCACTGTCCCCAAGATTGAAAATCCAAGCCCTGATGATGTGAATCTTTATCACCAGATGTACATGGATTCCCTGATGAAGCTGTTTGATAAGCACAAGTCAAAATGTGGCCTTTCGGAGACTGACATCCTGGAACTGAACTAAAGGATTTTGACTTTGGACGGCACAGTGGCAGCTCTCTTGAAAAGACTCTGAAGGATTTACATTTTTTGTACTAAATAGATGGAGTTGTGAAATGTAGCTAACTATGGAATCTAACATTCATGCTGCTGTAAATACAAACCTGCTAATTCCATGAAAAGAATGACTAGGATAAGAACGAAGAGCACAAATTTAAAAAAAAATATATATATATATATACTTTTTCTATACCTTCAATGTAGCTTCCATTTTAGAGGACCGAGTAATTTGAGTTGCACACCATTTTCTAAATGAACGTAGCGCACATTCATTTGCACTTTAGAATTTTAACCCTAATGACGGCACAGAACATTTGTCGATTAGAACTAGTGATTTATTATTTTTTTATTTTTTTTTAAAAAACAAAACAAAACTGTTTTACCACTCAGTTGTAGTTACATTTCATAGGAAGTGCCTTCAAATCAGCTGTACATGCGTCATGTCTGGTTTACGTTAGGGGAACAAAAAGCAGTGTTTTTTTTTTGTTTTTTTGTTTAAACAAAATGCACAAACAATGCAATTTTGGTCTCTGTTGTAAAAGGTTTTTGTCATTTGCCCCAAATGGAAGAAACTCTTTAGAAACTGAGACCCTTAGTTTTGCCCCATAGTTAGTGCTTCATATGTGTTAAAGATGACCAAAGACTTTTTTTTTGTATAATAGTGCTGTTTTTCACCATAAGGATTTTCTGCCTTTTTCTTTAGTTTTCCCCAAGCCACTTTCTTTTTTTTTTTTTTTTAACCTTGAACATTTTACGATGAAATGTCTTGGGTTCAGGTAATGCATGAGTGAATGTGATGAATTGTAAGGAGCGTGTACAGTTTAGAATTGTCTTCAGTATTAAGAATAAGGTATAAAAGGAGCGAGGGTACAAAAGATTAGTGGGGAGTGCAATGTATTTACGTTAGAAGATTTCAGTAATTTGCTATGCCAATTAAACAATTGTTATACAGTGACCTAAACTATTTATTTAATTCAAGATGTGTCCAGTGAATGTAAAAGAACAGCCTGGTTGTACACTAACACTGTTTTTCTAATGGAGGCTGTTCTGCTTAAAAATGTTTACATGCATGTATTAAACTGACAATTATAGGTTTTTTTTTTTTTTTTTAAACAGACTCAACCCTTCCTGGTTTGGGGAGACGGAAAAAAAATAATCAAAGGAGGCAGTGTCGCTTCAATAAAATACATTTAAATTTTGCAGGCTTTGAATACAAAAAAAGCATTCCATTCTTGGACATTTTGTTATACTTTTTGCACTTAACATAGAATTGTAGGCTGTTGTGTTCTTTTTAAAATGGAAATAAATAGCATTTAATGTATTTTATTGAGTGATAAATTGTCATTGATATAAATTCTAAGTATTGCACTGTTTGCATAGCTAGTGTACCTTTTTCCGCTCGTTCGTGTACTTTTTAGTAGAAAAGGGATAGAAATGTGCCTTTTTGCAATGTCTACTTTATATGCTACTGTATATCTGAAACTTTCAGCCTTATAAAATCTTGAATCTTAAGTGTTAATATCCGAGATATGGGACTACTAGTTGAGAAATATTTTTTACTGGTTTATAGAGATAATAAAGTTTATGGCAATGCCATTATTTCTTCTTGTTTCTTATTGTCTCCGTGCTGAAATTTCTTGTACACTGAAGCTGGTTCATTGAGGAATAACATACGCCATATCCAGAACTGAAATCACATTTTACTTAGCAGTACCATTCATCCTGGTTTTACTCCTCTCAGCATAGAAGTAGCATTGGCACAGTTGGTACTGTGCCTTAGGTAAGGGCATTCTGTTGCAAAGGATGCCCATAAGGTCCACACCCGTGGGTAGCACCAATGCTTTGCCCCAGACTTCCTGACTGCTAGCTCCTACTCTGAAATGGATTGCTTGCAACCCTCCTCATAAGGATAGAGAACTGCTGAGTAGGTGGAATGGGGGGGGGGGGTCACCTGGCTTTGATACTCTGAAGAGTAGACCCCAATTTTTTTTTTAAATTAAACTTCATTAAAACTTTTTGAAAACACGACCAATTCCAGACAACAAATACACGTGAACAGTACACAAAACAATACCACCCCAGACTGGTTACATATTAATCCATAGGTAGGGAGCTACACAGTGAAATGTCACTCATTCAGAGCAAGCCATATTAGCAGTTTGCCGTACAACACACTGTACACGTTATGACGTAGACAGCCAGCTCTGAGTGCTCGAGTGCTGTATTAATTTGTTATTACATATAAAATATGTGAAGGGAAAGTCAGTTCAAGGAAAAGGCTGTCTTACTGGAACTGACACATCAAGACCCCCCAGGGATAAGTTCAAAGGACAGGAGGTATTTTAAACTGCAGAGATCTGGGGTGCAGTTACCTTGTCAATTTGCTTTCATCCCAGGAAATCAGATTTGCCATTCATAATGCCCTCCGGGAGATCCTTTGACTTGCATGGTTACCAGGAAGGACTTGTGGAGAGGGGCGTCGGAGAGAGGTCAGAAAGGACATTGAAGAGGTTTGATGTCTGAGCCAGGGAGGACCCAGACAGATTTGGAATGTCCTAAATACATTTCCCAGGCAGTGCTCCCAGATCAGCCAAAGCATTTTCCTGTAGCGGACCCTAATTTTTCCTGCATTTTCCCTGTAAAACTTGGGTAAAATTCCTGTAGATTTTCCTGTATGCAATCGGCATCATTACAGTTGTCAAAATCACTACAACACATGCTCTGGCTGTTCTGAGTGCTCTTAGTTACTGTGAGAACGATGCATGATTGATACCCTGAGACAGAGTTGGTACCCTGATTTTTTTTTTTTTTCCCGTCTGGTGAATGAAGGGAGATTTTCTTTTTTAATTAATATTTCTATGTTAAATTAACTAAGAGATCTCCTCAATCTCCCCCAAGTACACTCTGTCCCATCGACAGGGACAGGACACCTGAATTATTTTTCCATCTTCCAGTGACTGAAAGGATTTTATTATTAATATTAAATTTAAAAAGTATCATCTCCTCGACCTCCCTCACGATATGTCCCAGCCAAATTGATCCATAAACGATGCATGATTCTTTGATTACCCCACAGACAGAGGTTTGATACCTGAATTATGTTTTCATCCTCTGGTGAATGAAAGGAGTTTATTTATATTTAAATTACTCAGATCTCCTCGACCTCCCCAGAGTACACACTGTCCCAGCCAAAGCAGCACACAGATTAATGAATAATTCATGATTATTATTTGCTTGCCCAGAGACCGGTTTGGTACCAGAATAATTGTTTCATTATATTATTTGTTAATCTTTTTCTCTTAATATTTATATTTAAAAACAAGCTCGCACACACTGTTAAAACTATGTTGAAAAACTCATACTGCAGATCTCATTGACCAGGCCTCCCCTAGTACACCACTCTGTCCCAATGACCATCAACTTATTTGTTATTCTTTTTCTCTTAATATTTATATAATATTTATATTTAAAAAAATGCTCCAACACACAACCTGCTAAAATCATGTTCAAAAACTCAGCTCTCATTGAGCTCCTCCAAGTAGACACTGTCTCAATAATCACTGACAGGGAGGACACACACCTGAATTATTTTCCATCCTGACTCCAGTGACTGAAAGGAGTTTTTTGGCACTAAATGTATTAAAAAAAAAAAAAAAAAAATTAGAGATCATCTCCTCAAATACACTCTGTCCCAGGCAGCCAAAGAAAGCACAAAAAAATCAGGATGAAGATGTAGCTGTTTTTTTCATTGCTTTTTAAAAAATTTTAAAACCAAGAATGCAACCTCCAGAGACAGACAATTAATTTTACCTTTTTACGATTCTCCCATGAGAAGGCAGCTCGGGCATCAGGCTCTTCTCCTGTGTGAAATATTCTGGCTTGGCTTGGAAAAGGCCGACAAAAAACGGAACCACCAGTCGGGGTTATCTCAATGCGGATGCCTGACTTCGCTATGTGCTTTTTCAAGATGATCCTCCGTGAGATAAGGCGAAAAGACATCTTTATATTTCTAGGCTAACGTAAATGGAGCGGGACTGCGGTAGGGTCAGGGTCTCTCTCGCCGACTCTCTTGTGGATTGGATGTGGGGTGAGGTTGGTCCTGGGGTGATTAAACGCCAAAACACATGGTGGCAGCGAGCTCAGATGTGTGAATGATTGATCCTCGAACTCCTCTCTCTCGCAGCAAAATTGGTGGCACTAACTAGGCAAGTGGAAAGTATAGTCGGGAACAAACTAAACATATTCCCGGGACCAGCACTGCATCAAAGCATTTGCGCATAGCCAATTGGAGACCACAGTCAGTGCATGATCAGAGCATGACTGGGTCTCTGAACCAATCAAGAGGCAGGCTTGTCGAAATCTTGTCTGGGACTCTCGGCAGCAACTTTTCCCCGTGTCGGCGCCAATTTCTCCCGTAGATTGTACAAAATACAGAAATCCTTCCCGTATCCCGTTTTCAGCCCCCAAACCCCGTAAAATCCGGGAAATCCCGTAGATCTGGGAGCACTGCCCAGGGAACCCTTGAATTACATCAGAAAGACCTGAGGTGTAGATTCCAGTGTCCAGACAGGATTAAAGAGGCCAATACACATTTGCTTTGAATACAGTGACTTGGATCAAAAACTTTTGAGATGTATGTGTAGCAGAGCACAAACCAGTTCTGACCAGTTAACCTGTGGAGAGGAAAGTCAGTGAGGTCATCTCAACGTTTTTAAATTTTATTTGGAGATCCTGTATTGTAAAGTATAGTTTGATATACCAAGGTGGAGTTAGTGACCTCATGAGAAGGCCGGCTCAGAAGTGTGCTTAATTGCTGAAAGAATCTGACAAGACGCACAAGAAAATATTTCTGACTGAGAAGGGAGATCTTGAAAGCACTGAAAGCAAGCAAGCATTAGATTATACCAGTCTGAAGTTAAAAATTGTAGGAACTGTACTTTTTACCTGTTTGTTTTAAGGTTGTATGTGTTAGGATATATTCTGTAATTATTATTCTGTTTTAATATTTTTAAAGTAGATATATTTTTTTACAAATGAAACTGCATGGAGTGCCTTGACATTTCTCTTTAAGTGGAGCTTTTAAAGGTTATATTAACACTGTGTATGGGCTTATTGTATACCAAACTGGGAAATGGATAGAGTTCTCTAAAGTCTTGCATAGAGTTCTAAGGGTTCATTTGAAAGACCTGGTTGGGTGCCCGTAGGCAAAGATATCTGGCCCCCCGAAGATAGAATTATCTGAGCCTCATAATTGGGTGTGCTAACAAGAGGTTATCAGTTTGAATCCCTCCAGAGCTTGAGACTAAGGTGACTTGAACCCACAAAACAGACGAGGGTTACCTTGTCTGTTCACTGTACGCAAATCATATGCTCAGGGGTTGACACTTTGGGAGTAGAGGGTTGCCTGGCTGAGCGAGATTGACACACGTCATGTAATGAGTAACAAAGTGTGGAGGGACTCCCATCTCTTCTGATAAGATCGAAATCTGTGGTTTAAACCTGCAGTCTGCTTTTTTGGCATTGTGTGCATACACCAGTTCCCTGTGTCTCTGCGCCCTTGTAGGAATTTGGTCATCTCACCAATGTCTCAGAATAACTAGCTTTGCTGTAACTGCAGTGAGGACTATATGATCTCTCCTTTGTTCTCATGCCAAATTTCCATAGTGGCCCTCTAGGCAAATCTCTAGTGTGAAGTCCTGTAGCTCCAATAAAAGGACTAGATGCTGCCTTATCGTCCTCCCAAAGGGCACTACTTTTTCACAGGTCCACACAATATGCATTGGGGTTCCTGCAGTCTTTCCACACATTGTGCACAAGTTAGAAAACACTTTCCCCCATGCAGTCTGGTGGGGGTGTAATACATTTTTTGCAGAAGCTTAAATTGTCTATTTATCTTGCTTGACATATTTGTAGCAGTACATTACTGTTAGAAGATGTACAAAACATGACTGCCAAAGGGGAGATTCTGATAACTGGAGACCTCAACATGCCAGATACAAATTGGTCAATACCAGCAGGAACATCTGCCAGAACTACACATAGTGGATTTTCTGCAGGGTGGGAGGGCCTCAAACAACTGGTACAACAACCCACAAGACTGGGTTATCCTAGATCTAGTACTGACTAACTGGGAAAGGATCACAGATCTCAAGGTAGGTCGTCTGGGGGCCAGTGACCATCACATGGTATGGTTCAGTTTGGCCACTAGAACTAAATCATCCCATTCCAAGGCAAAAATATGAGACTTAAGAGGAGCTGACTTCGATAAGATGGCCAACAGAGTTAGGCTAGCCCTGGCAAGAAAGAAATACAGGTGAGGGGGTACAGGCAAAGTGAGCAAGCATTAAGGATGCAGTACTTGAAGCAACATTCCATTATGTTGGGGAGAAAAGCAAGAGCAAAAGGAGGAGACCACTTTGGTTCTCAAACAGTAGCAGAAAAGATCAGAGCCAAAAGGTTGGCCTTCAGGAAACATAAGGGAACGCAGCATGATGAAGATGGGGAGGCATACCAAACTTCCCTAAGGGAAGGCAGTACGGCAAGCAAAGGCCCAAACCGAGGAAATACTAGCACGAACAGTAAAAGAAGGGGACAAGACTTTCTATAGATACATTAGTGCAAGGAAAGTCCAGAAGGGGGTATTGCTAAGATCAGAGGGGATGTGGAGGAGGACCAAGGTAAAGTATCTGTCCTAAATGGATACTTCTCAGTATTTACTGTGAAGGTAGGGCAGGGCCCACAGTTCAGAAGCATGGACACTGGGGAGGGAGGTGTGCACAAGTCCCTTCGCAAAAGAAAGGGTCCTACAAGAGCTCAGGGTGGCCAAGGCAATGGGATCAGATGGCATACATCCCAGGGTACTAAAGGAGCCAAGGGTGGAACTAGCAGAGCCATTATCAGAACTGTTTAGTGAATCTCTTGAGTACAGGAGAGGTCCCAGAAGACTGGAGAAGGGGGGTGTGTGATCCCGCTCCACAAGAGTGGTAGGGAGGAGGTCGAGAACTACAGACCCATTAGTCTTACCTCGGTAGTGGGCAAGGTTATGGAGGCACTCCTTAAGGAAAGGATAGTGCAACACCTGGAATCCGTAGGAGCACAGGATCCAAGACGGCATGGGTTTACAACAGGAAGGGCCTGTCAAACTAATATCATAGATTTTGTTGACTGGGTAACCAGAGTGGTGGACCGGGGTTGGGGGGGCCAGTTGATGATGCCTACCTTGACTTCAGCAAAGTTTTTGATACTGTTCCACATAGAAGATTG
This sequence comes from Neoceratodus forsteri, assembly GCA_016271365.2. Taxonomy (NCBI): domain Eukaryota; kingdom Metazoa; phylum Chordata; order Ceratodontiformes; family Ceratodontidae; genus Neoceratodus; species Neoceratodus forsteri. The sequence goes on along the minus strand of CM057458.1, from coordinate 150,976,517 downwards.
ATTAATAAGCTGGGTAGGCTCGAGGTGGGTCAGAAGTTGGGCAACTGGGTGGCAAACTCTTTGGGTGGAAAACGGTGGTAAATGGTATACGGTCAGAACAGATGCAAGTCACAAGTGGGGTACCTCGGGGATCAGTTCTATGGCCAGTCCTCTTCAATGTCTTCATCAGTGACATTGCAGATGTACTGGAGGATAAGGTTTGTCTGTTTGCAGATATCACCAAGATCTGCAACAGAGTAGATGATCCAGATGGGGTGGGCAGAATAAGAGATCTGACTATTTTGCCAGTTTTAAGAGTGGCAGCTGGGGTTTAATGCAAAGAAGTGCAAGATCATGCACATAGGGAAGAGAAACCCTGAAGCCACCTGTAGGTTGGGAGGGGAGTTGCTGGCAATCACAAGGGAAGACAGAGACTTGGGCATCGTCCTCACAGATGACATGAAACCATCCAAGCAAACCATTAAAGGAGTAGATAAGGCTTGGGGTATGTTGGGGTGTATTAGCAGGGGTATGACAAGTTGTAAAAGGGAGGTGGTAATCCCTCTTTACAAGACACTGGTTAGGCCCCATTTGGAGTATTGCGTGCTGTACTGGAGGCTGCACCTGCACAAGGACATTAACAAAATGGAGGTAGTCCAGAGAAGGGCAACCAAACTGGTACAGGGACTGCATCAGAAAACATGAGGACAGATTAACGGTTCAATATGTAAACCCTACAGCAGAGGAGGGAGAGGCGATATGATTGAAACATTCAAACATCTTAAGGGCATTAACAAGGTGAAAGAGACTAACGTTTCAGTATAAGAAATAGGACAAGAGAACACAGCATGAGATTAGAGGGAGGCCGGTTAAGGGATAATGTGAGGAAGTTCTTTTTCACAGAAAGGATGGTGGATGCATGGAATGGCCCAAGTCAGGAAGTGGTGGATGTGAATACAGTGCAGGGCTTCAAACAGGCATGGGATAGGCATAAGGGAGCAATACAGATGAGTGTGAATAGATCCTCGATTGACGGAGTAAAGGCCTATGGCACATTCATAAGGTAGAAAAAATGGGCAGACTGGATGGGCCTTGTGGTCCTTATCTGCTGTCAACTTCTCTGTTTACATATTTTCTGCCAATCTTCAGCTGACCATTGGACTGCAGTATGGATAAAGTACCATCTAAACCTTTGGAGTTTGCCATCTGTAATACCTTGTATAGTAGGGATAATGTAGGTTGTGTTGCTGCCACCACAAATTTTCCTACTTCCCCCTTTCCTCTTTCGTCCATAGCTGAGGTCCCATATGGGGTGCATACTCTATTTTAAAAAAGGTGTCAAAGCATACGAGTCTTCCATCTAATACAGTCCTTCCACCTCCTCAACATCCAGTTCCCCCAAAAAATTATGCGATACCATATGGGGCAGCTGGCAATATGAAAGTTACCATTACAGAAGATGGTTTGTTATGCGTCTTTGGTAAAATCCCACTCCACAGAATTCCCTGCCTGTTAAGCTCTCAGCGACCAGTGAATGGGGTACCCTAAAGTTTCTTGGAGTTTAGCTGGTGCTAGGTATAACAAACTTCTCACACTTGGCCCTCCCTTGAAACAGAGGGCTCTCTCAGTAATGAGCCACTGGGGCTCATATTTGTGATTGTCCTCTAGAATGGTCCTGGTGCCCCATCAGAAGTATTAGGAGCCCTGTAGGGCCAAGTAATGTAGCCAGATGTTGGAGAGATGAAGGCCATCCCACACACATTTTTGGATTGGCCAGCCTGTCCTACACCCATCTAACCACTTTCCATGCCACAGGAAATCTGTCATTCTGTGTAATTGTCTAAACCAGGCACCTGGAAGGGACTACGTTCAACATACCCATGGGACAGAGCAGCTGCAACAAAACATTTTAATCGCATTTACTGTACCCCACAGGGTCAGTGGCAGGGCTTTCCAAAGACCAAGGTCCTGTTTCAAAGCACCAGTTAGTGGGTCAAAGTTATTTTTATTTGAAGTCCATGAGATTCCAGGTTATCCTGATGCCTAAATCAGTTTGGGTTCCCACATCAGACCCAGGCTTGTGATGTCATGCTTTGCCACCCACAGGTTGAGGGGCATAACACAAGTCTTGCCACATTAAGCTTGTAGGCAGACACTCTGTTAAAGGACTCTCTTGGAGGGCCACTGGAATGGACTCCCTGGGGTCTGCCACATGGAGCAGAATATCATCTGCATAAGTGGAGAATTCACATTCTTCCAACCAGATTTTTATGCCCTTAACGTGGATTAGTCTGTAGTTGCTGTGCCAGAGGTTCAAGGTAGAGCTTAAAAAGAAAAGGTGAGGGTGCATCCTAGCCTGGTGGTCTGGTCCCCTCTCCAACCTGGTCCTTTCAGACTAAACTTTGTTAAAATACAGTCTAACCCCAGGAATCCACTAATTACTCTTGCAGTGCTCCCTTAAGCCAGCACTGCCCCAGAGAGAACAGAATGCTATGCTAATCATGGGAATGTTTAGCTTGTGCATCTTTTTTCAAACTGCCCAGTGTCAACTACCTACATTCTACCTCAGATTTCTCTCTGCTGCAAGGTTCAGATGCCCTGGAGATCTGTCAATCAAGATAGATTCCGGTAGTGCCTATAGCAAAAAACTTCAGTAAGTTTATTTTTTATTACTGCCTAATTTCATTGTTCTGTGTTTTATACCTCATAAGTTTAAATTTAAACTTGTTTATACAATAGGGGTGAGGTGATATGTGGTGTGATAAAATCATGCATTTCTCACCCCAGTGAAATAAACGGCCTGATGACATATGCACTATGTGTATATATGTAAACACTTATATTTATACACAGTCGGTACATCATCGGATCATTTATCACAGTGCATATGTTAGTGCCTTACTCACACAGCTGGTGCATGTTACATGCTCAAATCTAAAACCTCACCCCTGTAATGATTGTATTCCACAAATCATCTGTTACCTTTCCTGACTAGTAGTATTTTAAAAGCAGCAATATGTTTGAAACAGTAACCTGAGCAACCTGTGAAGTCCTCTACCAGTACCAGATATGTTCCAAAACAGCTCCGTACTCTTCTGCGGTCTCATTATTCCACGCACTCAAACGGCAACACAGTCTCTTCTGTAGTGTGCAGCAAAAGTAACACTAAACCAAATAAAAAGCTTCAGGCAAACTTTTAAACAGTACAAAACGGATGCAGCAGTAAACTCCAGGAAGCGAACCGAAAAATACAGGTGCCATATTTAACAAATGCTACTGCCCGCCCACAAACGTAGCCCAGCCAATCACAGTACATGTTTTTTCACCACATCTAACAACCAGCCAATGAAAACCTACAAGCTCATTCACAGAAGCTAAAAAATGTAAGATAATACCGAGTAACAGAACAAATCTTTTAAAATAACAAACTCAAGCTACTAAAAAAAACGAAAATGGCAGAAAAACATGGCCGTGTTGTATAAATCGCACACATGATGGGCAGATCATGTGCTATGCAAAATATTCTCACTCCTGCATCATGAGCTTTGGATACTCTCACTCATGCCTTCGGCACTCATGAGTATCCAGAGCTCACTCTGCAGGAGTGAGAATATTTTCCATATTACATTCCTGCCCATCATGTATCCCCTATTTATCGATTCCTCGTGGTTCCTTTTAACAGAGGGGCAATTTACCTTTTTTTTAAATTTATTTATTTATTTAATCGGAACCTTTTCAGCGGGTTCCAGTTACTTTATTCTTTAATTTTATTTAATTTTAACCACTTTTGAACAGAGGTTTATCCGTTTACCTCAACAGTTTCTCTGTTCCGGATCCGATCAGAAAACTATAGTTTTTCTCACTTTATCAGTTCCTGAACTGGCAGTTATTCTATTGAAACCAACTGTAAACATTGAAATTTAGTCTATCTTTTGGTCTGTTACTTGTTCCTGTTTTCTATGTCAAACAAGCCTAAAAAGAAAACTGGACCCCTGGGTTCAAGACTTGCTTGAAGTGTGCAGAGGCGATTGCCAAGGCACGCAAGCATGATCTTTGCTTGATTTGCCTTGGGCAACAGCATTTCAGTGAAGATTGATATCTAAGTCTTTCCCTGTTAAGACTGGAAAAATGCAGGGAGAGGCTTGAAAGAAAACTAGAGGAGGGGTCCATGGGCTCTAACCAGTCCACTCCCCCTAAGACTGTGTCAGTTCCTTCCAGAGCCTCTAAATCCACCCCTGATACAGGTGAGGGCTCTGGTAAGAGAGGCAATCAACCAGCTGACTCCCTGGTGCCTGCCAAAAAATTAGAGAACCAAACACACTGACACCCAGCTGAAATGCCTCCAGGGGTCCCTCAGGTGCCTATTAATGCTCCTCCTGCTGAGTGGACACAGGCTTTTGCCTTATTCCAGGTGCTGCATGGTTTATTAGCACCTCAGTAGCCTGTGATTACTACTGCTGAAAAGGCAACTGTTGCCTCCTTTGGCCTACTGCTACAGTGGCATATGAGTAGGATGACCAAGATGAAGAGGGGATTGAACCTGAGGTGTCGCCAGATCAGGATTTTGGCTCCCCTCCCAAACCCTTAGGATTTCTCTTCCCATTTTTCTGTTAAGAAAATGGTTGAGACCCTGGGTCTGCAAACGGCTGAAAAGATCCAGAATGAAGAGGCACAATATATAGGGCTGACAGCCTCAAAGAGGCTTCTTTTGCCTATTTACAAATTCTTTAAGAAGGATGCTTTAGAAGTCTTAAAGGCTCCCAATACAGGCACACCCACAGACAAAAAGTGACAAGAGGTATCAGAAAGACCACCAGGGTATTGTACAGCAGGCTGCCTGTGAGAAAGCCAAAACTCCCTTATCCTCTCACCCTCCCGAAAGGGATTTGAGAAAGGTGAACAGCATGGTAAAAAAGGGATACCTTTCGGCATCCCTGGCAATTCGTCAAACCAGCTATCAGGCCTATGCAGCCCCTTATCAAGAAGCTCTCTTGGCAGTCAGTAGTGGACAATGCTGAGGCTAACCCCTCTTTAACAGTGCTAGAGCTGCTTGACACAGCAAAATTCGGCTTGGAGGCTTCCAAGTACCAGTTTCAGATGGCAGCTGACACCAGTGATGCAGCTGCAAGATGGATGGCTGGTACCATTGCTCTAAGTAAGGAGATTTACCTTGCTGAGGGCTACCAGCTTCACCCAGGACACACAAACTAAGGCAATGGACTTTCCTCTCTCCACTCTCTTTGGTGCCCAGACTGAGGCATATACAAAAAAAGTAGACCAATATAAAGCTACTTTTAGGAGCAACTCTATCAGAGACAGGCCCTCTACTTCAACTTCATCTTATTCTAGGGGAGGCATGGGCAGGTCCTCTTTTAGGAGGCCTTACTTTCAGGTACAGGCTGTTTCCCAGCAGCAGTACCAACCACAGCAGACTGGATTTTAGAGGTAGAAGGGATTCTCGAAGAGGATACCAATCTGCTCAGCCTCAGCAGCAAGCAAAACAGAACCCCTGACTTTTCCCTTCAGGCTACCTCTCCACATTCTGAAGGGGGCAGATTCATCCACTGTTTCCAGGAATGGTTAAAAATAACCAGACAAGTGCGTCCCGGAAATAGTCAGGGTCTCTCCCTTTGCTTCAAGTCCCTTCTTCCTCCAAGGTTAAAACAGTTCGCACCAGCTCTATTCTCAAAGCTACTGGAGCAGGAGGTACAGGCCTACTGCTGGCAAAAGCAGTGGAGCCTGTCCCCCACAACCAAAGAGGGCAAGGGTTCTATTCTAGATATTTCCTAACAAAAAAGAATAGAGTGGCGGCTTATACTTATATTTATATTATACTTGTATTGCAGTGTCAGTGGCTCAGTAGGTAGCACACTCGCCTCTGAGGCCGGGAGATCAGAGGGCTGTGGGTTCAGTTCCCACATCTGGCACTTGGGCTAATATCCCAGTACTGACACTGTAATGCAGCATGAGAGGGGTGTTGCATTTCTGAGGTGCCGTCTTTCGGATGAGATGTTAAACCGAGGTCCCATCTGCCTGGATTGGTGGTAGTTCAGGTGGATGTTAAAGATCCCATGGCACTTATCGAAAAGAGTAGGGGAATTTCCCTGGTGTCCTGGCCAAATTTCCCTCATTCACTAAAATACCACCAACAGCTTAATCTGGTTCAAGGTCAGTTGGCATTCATCTGTATCCCCCTCCCCCGGGTCGTGCCTGAAAATAGGCAGGATTTGTCTAGTGCACTTACCCGGTCAACAAAAGCTAAATAAATAAATACTAGAACTCAGACTACTAAACCAGTACCTGGTAAAGCCCAGATTCAAAATGGTCACAATGGCCATGATTTTGCCAACTCTGCAAAAAGGGGACTGGCTAGCTTCATTGTATCTAAAGGACGCATATTTCCATGTTCCCATAAGGGAGTTGCACAAAGTATCTCAGATTCAGACTCCCCTCAGGCCACTACCAATTCTCAACTCTTTCCTTCGGCCTTACCTCTGCACCAAGGGTCTTTAACAAGAGCATAGCAGTAGTAGTGGTATGCCTCAGAAGACTGGGTGTCAGTTTTTCCTTATCTGGACGATTAGCTAATCATAGGGAAATCCCACCAATGGGTGTCGGATCACCTTCAGGTAACCCAGGATATGCTGCTGTCCCTGAGATTCTTTCTCGATACCAAAAAATCAGTCCTGATCTCTGTTCAGGTTCTATAGTTCATAGGTGCAGAACTGAATACAGTAGTGGGAAGAGCGTTTCTCCCTCAGGAGAGGACAGGAAGCATTCAGCTTCTGGCAGGCTCATTTGCCCATGGGAGACCAAAGCCAGCAAAACAGTTTCTTCAACTGTTGCACATGGCTGCAGCAACAAGCACAGTCATAGGTGCCAGGTTTCAGATGAGATATTCAGTTCCACCTCAGAGCACACTGGTGCCTAAGACAGGACCCCCTTTCAAAACCAGTACCAGTCACACAACCATTACTACAGGCCCTTCAGTGGTGGAGGGAACCATAAAATTTAAGGGAAGGGGTTACATTTCTGCAGGAGCCTCCCTCCCTGGTTCTCACAACTGATCCTTCCCTGCTTGGTGGGGGTGCTCACTTAGGGGATCACATCATCCGCAGTACTTGGGAGAGTGCAGACTCACTCCTGCACATAAACCTGCTGGAGTTAAGAGCTGTTTATCTGGTCCTTCAGGGTTTCTCATCTCATACAGGGAAAGGTGGTAGAAGTCAGAAGAGACAATACCACAACAATATATTACATCAACAAACTAGGAGGGACAAGGTCCACTCTTCTGTGTACAGAGGCAATGAAGATACGGAGTCTTGCTTACTCTCGAAGTGCCTCTCTACAGTTAATTCATCTGCCAGGCATGGACAACACCTTGGCAGATGCCTTGAGCAGGATAAACCAGGCCCATCGTGAATGGGCACTGAACAAGTAAATTCTCTATTCAGGAGGTGGGGGACCCCAGAAACGGACCTTTTTGCTTCCCACCAAGATCACCACTTACCTCTATTGCTGCAGGGCCCCAGTGACGGGGACAGTTCCAATGGATACCCTGATTCTGGATTGGACAGGCAGGTACCTCAATACCTTTCCTCCTTTTCCTCTGATACTCAGGGTGCTCATCAAGGTTGGGTCACAACCAGCTTCACTGATTCTGGTAGCCCCAGATTGGGTAAGACAGCCTTGGTACTCCCTGCTACTCTCAATGTCTGTGAGCAAATAAATTCACCTCCCTCAGAGGTACAGTATACTGACTTCCTTTCAGGGGAGGATAGTGTACCCCCAATCTTGGGTCTCACAAGCTCAAGGCCTGGCTCTTGAGGACTTAGAATATGCAGATTGCAAATTCTCTGAAGCAGTTTTAGAAGTCCTTAAGGGTTACAGGAAGCCTTCCAAAAAAAAATATGCCTCAAAATGGAAAAGATTTTCCATATGGTGCAGTGACAAGTGTATAGTCCCAATCCAGGCCAGGATTCCAACCCTTCTTGATTGATTGTCTCACCTGCACTCTCTGGAGTTGTAGCACTCAACTCTGAAGGTGCACCTGGCTTCAGTTTCAGCATACCTATCATCTAGAAAGGATGCCTCCCTGGCATCAAACCCTATATTCAAAAGATTCTTTAAAGGGCTGTCATTTGTTTCCTCCTCACAGATAACCAGTGCCAGCATAGGACCTTAATATTTGCATTGCTCAGCTTATGCCTCCACCATTTGAGCCTATGGCATCTGCAGAGCTTAAATTTCTTACCTGGAAGGTAGCTTTTCTAGTAGCAATCACTTCTGCCAGAAGGATAAACAAGCTACATGTCCTGTGTGTGGAAAAGGACTTTCTTTCCACAGGGACAAGGTAGTTTTGAGAACTAATAGGAAGTTCCTCCCCAAGGTGGTTTTTGACTTCCATTTGAACCAGTCTAGCTCAGGTGAGTGTAGATTGCACAGCTTGGCTGTAAAAAGAGCAGAGTTATTGCATGACTCATACCAAAGATCATAGGCAGTACAGACTACTGATCCTCATTTATGGGGAAGTAGGTAAAGGTACTCCTGCTTCAAAGAGGACTATCTTTCGATGGATAGTCCAGTGTATTCAATTTTGCTACTCAAAGGCAGGCAAGGTTCCTCCCTCTGGTCTTGGGGCCCACTCTGCAAGCGGCACAGCTGCCACTATTGCAGCTGCCAGAGAGATACCTTTAATGGAAATATGTAAAGCAGCTACCTGAAGGTCAGTCCACACCTTCACTAAGCATTATAGCCTCGACACCCAGTCCAGGAGTGATGCCAGATTTGGCACAGCAGTCTTGCAGAGTCTTTCCTAAATAGATTCTGCCCCAACTCCTTGAGGTACTGCTGCATAGTCTGCAAGATTAAGTTAGTGGATTCCTGGGGCTAGAAGAAAAAAAATTACTCACCTGTAGTAATCTTGTTTCTTCCAAAGGGATACACTAATATTACTACCAGCCCTTGCCTCCCCTTTCAGAATCGGTAACAAGAAAAATCCTCTCCACGGCTAAGATGTTTAGTTGGAGTGGCATGCCACCTGCTGGCACCTTCTAGTAATGTCTTAACTTGTAGTTTCTTTTCTAAAGTCATATCTGACTTCAGAAAAAAGGGGGCATTTATTTATACTAGTCCTTTGGTTAATGTTATTTGCCTAGTTGGGCATTGTTTTTTCCATGATTATTTAAATAGTGATGCACATGTTATGTCTTCTTTGCAGGCTTCTAAGAAATCTGAGGTAGAATGTAAGCAGTTGACACTGGACAGTTTGAAAATAGATGCACGCGCTAAACATTCCGTGATTAGCATAGCATTCTATTCCATCTGGGGCAGTGCTGGCTTAAGGGAGCACTGTAAGGGTAATATTAGTGGATCCCTTTGGAAGAAACAAGATTACTACATGGGAGTAATTTTTCTTCTTGCTGAGGGGTCCTGATGCAGCACTTTCACACAAAGTACATATTTGGGGATATCCTATTTCTAAATCACTGCAGTTAGAAAGGGCCAAGACACCCTGTCAAAGGCTTTTGTGCATCCAGAGAGACCTGGGCTGCAGGTACCTTGCTCTCTCTGGACACAGCAACTAAGTGGTGGAGCTTTCTGAGGTGGTTGCTAAATATCTTACCCTTCATGAAACATATTTTTTCTGCTTGCACCAGGTTGACCCATACCCTGTCTGCAGGAACTTTTGCTAAAATAATATAAAAAAGAAAAAAAAAGATGGTTAAGGGATGTGGGCCTATAGCTGCTTGCCAGGCTGTCTTCTTTTCTCTGTTTGGGGATTAAGGAAATTCTGGCCTCTAAGTGTTCCATGACCTCTTTATCATTCATAAAAATTGAACACTGTAGTGAGCAGTGGTATAACCTCTGCTCTGTTCATAGAAATTAGCCGGAAATCTGCCTGGCCCCAATGCCTTGTTCAAGGAGAGACTAGCTATGGCTTTTGCTACCTCCTGCTCTCTTATGGACCAGACAAGATGGCCTGTTGCTCCTCCGCAAGTTTGGGAAGGTGATTTCCCTAAAATATTCTTGTATCTTCTGAACTGCAGGCTCCCTTGTTCATCTTTGTACAGGTCCTGGTAAAAGGATCGAAAGATCTGTGCCATTTTCCTGAGCTGAGTGGCCAGTTCTGGGAAGTCCCCCCCCCCCCACTCCTCGGCCCCTTAACTATCCTTAATGCTTCTTGTCACAGCAGCAGAGTTGGCAGCCAATCCTGCCTCCTTTTCTTAGAAACCTAAAAATTGATAGCAGATAAGGACCGTTAAGCCCATCCAGTCTGCCCTTATACACTACTTTTATTAGCGGCTGCTGACCCTGTTTGGTCCTCTGCTTTAGCCTCTCCTCCTCACTTCTAGGGTTCCCTTATGCCTGTCCCATGCATGTTTAAATCCCCCCACTGTGCTTGCTCCCACCACCTCCTGTGGCAGGCTATTCCATGCATCCACAACCCTTTCCATGGAAAAAAAACTTCCTCACATGTCCCCCTTATCCTGCTCCCCAATCTTATATCACAACCCCTTGTTCTTGTACTTCTCCTATATTGAAAGATGTCACCCACTTGCACCTTGTTTATGCTTTTAAGATACTTGAAGATCTCGCTTCGAGATAGAGTTCTTGCAGCAGGTAACACCATTAGGACTATGCCACTAGGCCCCCATAGAAAAATTCTAGTTAGCAGTCTAAGGTGGGAGAGCCACCCTTGATGTCAGCTACCCCCAACATCACCTATGGTATAAAGGCGGTCCTAGCACTTCCTCAGGTTCTCTTCGCTGTCTGCCGATTGCGCATATCCGCCTACGGACACCACCTGCTTCTAGTCGACCGTCATTTTCAGGCTTCACACGGTTAATGTTTTTTTCATCCAAAATACAAGTTCATGTATGTCTTCCTAGTCATCTTCCTCTTCAGAGCGGTGGAAATTGAAGTGTGCATGCAGCAAGCAGATCCCAGCAAAAGACTGCCATTTGGCCTGCATGCTCTGCCTCTAGGCCCTCACCACAGGCCGGATGACTACCCACACTGACAAGGCTTAAACAGGAGGACCAGAATCTGCCACCTCAACACACTGAAAGCATACATCCTTGAACAGCAAGTGGCTGCCATCCAGAAGACCCAGTTGGTGCACAGCTCATCTTCCTCCTCGTCGAAGGACTCCTCCCCCAGACAGAAGAAATCTAGTGGCAAACACCATCATCATGACAAGGACAGCTCCAGGTCAGAATCCCTTCCTAGGTCCCGCATAAGACTTCCAAGTGTTCGGCCTCCAGCATGAGGTCAGACAGCACCACCCCGGTCTCTCTGGCATGCCCAGGATCACAATTGAGGAAGCCCCCCACCTCTTCTCAGGTGCCTAGCAGGGAGTCTTTTGGGCTCAGGCTTTCTCGAGCCCCCATGCCCCTGGCTATCCAACCCCACAAGCATATGCTAGGGTCTGTCAGCAGGACAGGTGCACTCTGCGTTGGGCAGCAGGTCAGAACCTGTCCACAAGGCTGTAGTCCCTGGTTTGTTGGACATGGTGACAGGGTTGGACGATTCCAGGAGATGCCAGGATAGCAAGCGCCAGAAGAAGCATCACTTGCCTTACAGGCAGTTATTGGCAAAGGCGTCTGACTGACATCAGGCCTCAATGCCCTCTGACTCCACAACAGTCAGACCAGATGCCACCCTCTAAACCACTGTCTGCTCCACAGGGCCCCATTGAGAATCTGACTACGGACCAGACATCAGGGGACCTGATGCTCACTTCCAGGGATGACCAAGACTGTGCACCACCGCCTCCACTGTCACCTCCTCCTTGGGAGCCCAACAACCAGATGTTGAAGCACCTGACACCTGAGGACACTGTCCTAGTAGGGCAGATGCCAGACAAAAAAGTACTGTCTGACCAGATGCCAGAGGACACTGTTCTGCAAGGGCCAATGCCAGGGGCTCCTAACCTGACACCTGCACCCCAGCCAAGTCCTGTCATCCCTTTGGCTGAAGTTGGGCCTTGTTTACTAACTGGTGGAATACCATAAAAGGAGACATTTTACCAAGGCCACCGGAGCCAGCCCCCAACCCCACGGGAACTCTGGCCCTGCCTGGTCAGCCTCTCCCCAAGCATGTGCCTCTGCCACCCCTGATGCTAGACCATCCAATATCAGGGGATGAGGAACATGGGCCACCTGTGGGGCGGCACAGTCACCACCAATCCAGATCCTCCTCCAGGGGACACCTCTACATGTCCTCAGAAGGATCATCTGGAAGCTCATCCTCCTACGACACTTCAGAGGATGACCTGTCCCTGCCATCACCAGACAATAGGAGGGACTCCCCAAGATCCCTTCCGAATGACCTCTCCTTCCTGGATATAATGAGATGTATCCAGTTCTTAAACCAGTGGGAGGTGGAGGAGTTGGACCCTGAGAGGCGCCGTCTGGTAAAGTTCTTAGGGGCCACTGACCCAAAGACCTTGGTCATCCCAACTTTAGTGGAACCCTTCCAGGATGTTACAAAAGTAGCCTGGAAGCACCCCTCCACAACCTCGGTGGTCCCTAAAAAGGCTGATTGATTTGTATAGGACACCAAGGGGAGAACCACACTTGAGCGAGCAGCCTATGGTGGACTCGGTGAGCCTCATGGCTGCCCATGGGAGAACCCAACAGCCAAAGTGTATGAGCTCTCCGCCACCGGATAAGGAGTCCAAGACATTGGACCACTTAGGACGCAAGGTGTATTCCTCAGCCACTTTGTACAGTTTGGTCATATAATATTTTGGCACACATGGAGATGTACCAAAAATCACTATGGAACAAGGCCATGGACCTGGCCAAGACTCAACCTGATTCTGCCAGCAAAACTGAACTGTTAACAGTCCTCCAATCTGGTGTTGATGTCTTCAAGCATGTTCTTAGGTGCTCTTATGACTCTGCAGACACTGCTGCCAGGTCTGCGGCCACCAGAATATGCCTAAGGTGCCACTCCTGGCTGAGAATCTCAGGATTCCGCCATGACCTACAGGATGCCATCCTGGATACCCCTATCCAGGGTCCATTTTTTTTCAGTCAGGAATCTGAAAAGCTGATAGCCAGTCTACATGACTCAGGTAAAGCAGTTTTGGAGGTCCACAAAATGTAAAAATCCGAACCAGCCACAGCCAAGCGCCACTCCTTTCGTAGGCAGCAGCACAGAGAGAAAGGGTGCCCCCTGTCCTCAGGTACACAGGGACCTAAAAATGCTAAAGCTCCCTTGCCCACTCCAACAACCTCAGCATGACTCCCTGCTTGCCCCCCTCCTCCAGCAGAGTTGAAAGGGGGAGACTGTGGGCAGGAGATTCTCCCTCTACCACAACAACTGGTCCAATATTACCGCAGATCAGTGGGTACTCCAGATTGTAGAGCGGGGTTATGCTCTGGAATTTAATCAGATTCCTCCAGACAAAGGTTGGGTGGATCGCGGCTGGGGGAGGGAAGGGGGAAAGACAGATCTATAATAACTCAAAGATCGGGGAACCAGATGAGTGAATCTCACTCTGGGCCCTCTGGATCTATATAGCAGATACTGTGTTTCATACTCGGGGCTTTATGACCGTCCTGAACTGTTTCTCCCCCCCCCCCGATTCTTATCTCAGGCTGCCCAATATAACAGGTCCTATAATGTTATAAGCTCGGAGTCAATTCTTGAGCGATACAATAACAAGAGGACCCTCCCCAATTCTTAAAACTGAACAGGTCCCAGAAGATAAACTAACCTTCTACCAGCTGACTCATATAATATGAGTATCTTAGGGCCAGTACCCCAAAGTGAGAGAGTATTTATTAACCCTCTATAGTTTTAGATTACCCAATGCTACTTCTTTTAAATTTTCTCTACTGAGCCCATCTACTTAAGAATAGGGCAAAACTCTCCCAATACCATAGATCTTCATGTCCATCCTGTCACCAATGGAACCACCCTGGAGCGATATTGTAACCACTCACTTAGGGGTTCTTTTACTGATACTGAGTAAGTATTTATTTGGGTTCGGGATGGGAACCTCTTATCCTTCTTTTTCATTCGAAGTAGAAGACAAGATGATTCAGGAGAAGCTCGTTGGAGGCACCTCCCACTTGGAGGTGAAACTGTATTTAGATTTGTTAGGTTTGTTTGACCACCAAATGGTGGACAAAGGTTTCACTGATGAGGTCGTTAGACCTCAGTTACTGTACATTGCTGTCTTTATTTCATTTAATTATAGACAGCTTTAGAATCTAGACCTAGATAGTGGTCACAACGTTTTCTATGTTTAACCTCTCCAGTTTGCATTATCTATTTTAGACATGGGGGGGGTAAATAAACACACATACAGGATAAGTGAATTATATCTACAGGTTTTATTTAAAAAATCATATAACACAACTGAACTAATGGCTTCTTATCAAATATATATCCTGAAGAGTTGCTGGGTGTGGCCTGGAAAAAAATCTTTATCTTCTCTCTGGTAGGAAAGAAAGAAAAGAAAAATTAATAATCATAAAAAATGGGAGCAAGAAACCCAATAAAAATCATATCCCATAATATTAATGGGCTACCTGATCCGATAAAAAGGGCAAGGCTCATGCAGCATCTCTCTAGACACCCTTCAGATTTGATCCTTCTACAGGAAACCCACCTTTCTGATTCTGAACATACCAAACTAAATTGGGGGGGGGGAGGATATCGGGTAGTAGCCTTGTCGCATCCCAGGGGAAGAAAGTGGGGAATGGCAATATTAATCCCAAGCAGTACTTCTTTTGAGATTCAACAAACACATATCAATGCCCAGGGTCGCTACGTAACTATAAAAGGGATACTATATGGAAAACAAGTTACGCTGGCCAGCGTTTATTTTTACCCTCAATCAAACTTCCCAATTTATAGGGGTTTTATAGCCAAGTTATTGGATATCCTTCAGGGCCAGTTAATTCTGGGAGGTGACCTGAATTTGACCCTGGACCCACATATTGACAGTTAAAACCCACTAAAACACAGGAACAACGCTACTACTAGACAATTTAAAAACCATAGAGCACTTGGGTTTAGTAGATATATGGAGGCAGTTATTCCCCTCTAGTCCAGGATTCACCTACTACTCCCCAAGATTTAAATCCCATTCCAGATTAGACTACATGATCACTACATGTGAACACTTATCTACGATTCAAGACATTAGTATTGACTCCAAGATACTCTCCAACCACCACCCATTGATCCTAACCTTGGACTTGGGAAGAGAGAGGAAGATCACTCTCTGGAGACTGAACCCGTCAATTCTGACTGATAAGGTATTACTAGAGAGCCTTTCCCTTTTCATCTCAGAAAATGCTGATCCTGATATTCCAATGGCTACACAGTGGGACGCGATGAAAGCCACCATTCATGGTGAAATAATAGCCTACTTAAAAGTTTCAAGAAAGAGAACGTGAATATCAAAAACTCTCAACACAACTGGCAAATTATCAGTTGTTATATAGAAAAGGCGATGTGGATCTACAAAAATGATCAACAACACAAAAGCAGCCTTACAACAGATCATGGACAACAAAGTCCAACAGTCCCTCTATTACTTACGACAATCAGTCCATGAGAGGGATCCCAAGGCCATCAAGAATTTAACCTGTAAATTACGGACACGAAAGGGGACATCTACAATATTAAGACTCAGGAACCCAACATCTGGTAGAGTACATCACTCGCTAGAACATATCCAACAGGCCTTTATTGATTACTACTCCAAACTTTACTCCTCTCCTTCATTTCCCCAAAGGGATTCGACAAACAATTTTTAAAATGGGCAAACCTTCCTACTCTTACTCCTCTCCAAATTAAAAAAATAGAATCTCCCATCGTAACACTTGAGATTGAGGAGTCTATCAAAAAACTTAATTCAGGGCGTTGCCCTGGCCCTGACAGATATCCTGTGGAATGCTACAAAAAATTTAGCAAAGTATTATCCCTAAACTACAAACCTTATTCAATGATATTTCCCGAGGTGGTCTGTCCCCCCCATCTTGGGATTACGCTACCATCGCCCCTTTACTTAAACCAAATAAAGAACCCTCAGACCCAGGGTCCTACCGCCTTATGTCTATTCTTAATGTTGACTATAACATTTATATGGCCATACTAGCCACTAGACTTGAATTGATATTACCTCATATCATACACCCCGATCAGTCGGGATTTATTAAAAACAGGAATACTTCCAATAATATACGTAGAGCCCTGATTCTACAGGAATACGTGCATGCTAGACAAATCCTGTCAGTATTTCTCAGCCTAGACGCTGAAAAAGCATTCGATCGGGTTTCTTGGCCCTTTTTGTGGACCACCTTTAGAAGTTTCCAATTTCCACCAGTTTATTGCTTGTTTAGTTAATCTATACAAATCCCCGCAAGCCTACATTCGAGTTAATGGTTCTTTATCTTCCCCTCTTCCAATGGGAAGAGGTACTAGACAGGGATACCCCTTATCCCCATACCTCTTTGCCTTATTTTTAGAACCCTTGTCGGCCCTTCTCCGAAGCTTCCCTCTGGTGAAGGGAATCCAAATAGGACAACAGAATACAAAAATTAGTCTGTTCGCAGATGATGTATTGTTAACCCTGTTAACTCCCTCCCAATCCATCCCGGAGGCCTGGAAGATTCTAACTATTTTGAAAAAATATCAGACTTTAAACTTAATGTAAATAACACTGAAATTCTGTTATTTAACTACTCCCCATCCCAGTCAATGAAAAAATAATTTCCATTTAAATGGCGATCAATCAAAATAAAATATCTAGGACTTCATCTTCCAACAGACCTTGGAGTACATGAACTCAGTAATTATGAACCTCTTACAACTCAGATCCAGGCCGATCTGGAAAGGTGGGATACAGCTTTCCTTCCTTTTCATCAATGAATCTCTATTATACGTACCAACATTCTCCTACGAATATTACATTTGTTTCAAACCATTCCTTTTTTCCCCTCGAAATACTACTTTAAATCCTGGAATAAAATTATATTACACTTCATACGGGGAAAAAATAAGCCAAGAGTCAGACTCTCCATCCTAAAACTTTCCCTTTCTCAGGGTGGGTTGAACCTCCCAGACTTGAACTTGTATGCCCAAGCTTCTTTTCTTAGAACAGTGGTATTGTGGCTGTCTGACTCCTGTATTTCTCCTTGAAAAAATATACAGTAGTTTCATTTAAATTATCTCTTTGATATAAAAAACATTTTGTTTTCCTCTGAAGGGAGATCGCTTAGCCCCTCAGCTCTAACAGGAATTACATCGCAACCATATAAAATATGAGAAAAACTGAGGTATTCGGGTATCCTATTGACTGTATATGAATACTGTAAAGTGATATCACCGGACAAGCTTTTTGTCCCAGTACATATGGATCATACCTTCTCTCAATGGAGATCTGTGGGTCTGACCTATGTGTTCCAATTCCTTTGTAATGAAGGTATCACTCCATTTGACAAGCTCCAACTCCAATACCCCCTTAATACCACCGATAGATTTCATTACTTCCAATTACGAAATCATACAATACGTAACAAAATCATCCAGCCCGTCCTACCATCCCCAATGCCGGACCTACTAAAGCTCTTTATAGAGGCTATAAAGGGTAACCTGAGATCTCATATAATAGGAACTATATACAGGGACCTGAGAAACAGACTTCCATTATCCACGGCCTCCATCTTGGATGGATGGAATAAGGATCTAGAAACAGAGACTACCATGACCAATTGGTCTCAGTTTCACTGACTGAAATAAAATCTGTAACATCCCCCCCATTGGAGGGATTTTGCATGGAAATGTCGTTCCCGATATTTTCAGGCCCCTGCAGTCCTGCAGAAGTATCTTCCTGAAGAATACGGTAGGTGCTGGAGAGACTGTGGATGTACAATAGCCACTCTGGGTCATATATTTTGGCAATGCCCCCGTCTTATGCCGTTCTGGATATCATTCCAAAATGAGCTCTCAAAATTATTTTCTGTGTCAATTGAAATTACAACTGAACAGTTTCTATTGGGGATTTTCCAGGACCACGCCCTCCAATGGGGACGTACAATATTACTAATTTGCTATATTGCTGCTAAGACAACAATTACTAGATGTTGGATGACGTCCCTGATTCCAACTATACAAGAGTGGAAACAAATAATGTCTAATATATATAAAACCGAGACCTTTAATGTTGAACAACGTGGGGGGGATGTTAGCCACTGCAATGAAATGGCAAAAGTGGGTGCATTATATAACATCTTCTGATCCAGACTTTTGTCCATGAATGTTGCTCCAAAAGGTTTTGATTCGATTTGACCACCACCTTTATCTAGTTCCTATTTAGGTGTCATATTCACTGGGAAAAAGATCAAATTAACATGGGATATTCATTAATATTATTTGTATTGTAAAAAATGGTCCTAATAACAAGCTATGAACTCTAACAACTGACAACGAAAGATAATAGAAGCCTACCTAGATCTATTTTGCCTGTACTATTTAAATTGTAATATGCTATGTACTCTACTGTATGTATGTGTGTAAAAGGTACAATAAAAAGATATTTAAAAAAAAAATACATATTCCTCCAGACAACCCACCTGTTTCTCCCATTGCTCCTCATCCCATGCAGGTCTTATCAGAGCAGAAATCCAAGCCCTCCTGAGCAGGAAAGCGATCCAAGCAGTGTTACCATCTCAAAGATGAAAGGGATATTACTCCCACTTCTTTCTGGTCTCAAAAAAGACCAGGGACCTTTGTCCCATCCTGGACCTCAGTCAGCTGAACACTTTCATCGAACACAAGAGATTCAAGATGGTGACAATGCTGGGATTGCTGCTCATACTTCACCAGGGGAACTGGCTATGCTCCCTAGACATGCAGGATGCCTACATGCATATAAAGATACTGCCGTCCCACAGAAAATATCTCCGCTTTACCTTTCAGGGTGAGCACTACCTTCAGAGCGCTACCATTTGGCTGTTTCTCGGCACCCAAGGTGTTCACCAAGTGCCTGGCAGTAGTGGCAGCAGCTCTCAGGAGGCAGGGACATTATGTCCTACCTTGATGACTAGCTATTAATAGCTCCCACAAAAGATCAGCTATGTCACTCTCTGGAAGACACCTTTCATCTGTTCCAGGATCTGGGAGTTACCTTGAACCTTCCCAAGTGGTCCCACTGGCCCACTCAGAGGTAGGGGCAGTCCTGGACACAGTCTAAGGGAGAGTCTTCTTCCCATCAGACAGGGCAGATTGACTAAGGGTGCTGGCTCTGAGTGTTATCTCCACAAAACAGGTTCCAGCCAGAATGATACTGCAGTTGCTGGGTCACATGGCAGCCACCATCGTAACAGTTCCCGTAGCTCATCTGCACATGATTGTTCTCCAGTGGAACCTCTGGGTTCAATGGGACTAGTGCTTGGACAACCTCGAGCAGCCAGTACGAGTCTCCAAAGCAGTGTGTCAAACTCTGGAATGGTGGCTCACCCCTTCCCAGTTGGAATCCAGGGCTGTCTTCCAAAGTCCCAGTCCTCAGCAGATCCTCACAATGGATACTTTGAGACTAGGGTGGGGGACACATTTCAGAGACCATCAGACAAGAGGGACTTGGACCTCTGTGGAACGCATTCTCCACATAAACGTGTTAAGATGAGAGCCATCCTGTATGCCTTACAGGTGTTCCAGACAATTCTCCTGCCAGGGCCACTACTGATCTAGTCGGGCAATATGCCAGTGGTCTTTTACATCAACAAACAAGGGGGCGTACACTCTTACTCCCTTTGCAGAGAAGCCATGAGAGTCTGGTACTGGGTAAGGGAGCACAACCAGGGACTGACAGTGGTTCACGTTCCTGGAGTCCAAAACACCCTCGCCAACAGCCTCAGCCGCACTCGGTCTTAGGCTCACAAATGGGAGCTGCTACAGGACGTAGTAGACCTTTTTGAAAGGTAGAGCCTTCCAGAACTGGACCTCTTTGTGTCCCCACTCAATGCCAAACTGCCCAATTTCTGCTTGCTAGATCCAGGGCCTGGTGTTTTCTGGCGAGACGCGTTGTCCTTCTCTTGGGCAAGGAGGTTCCTGCATGCCTTGCCACTACTTCAGAGTGTGTTACTCAAGCTACAAGCTGAATGAGCTGTCATAATTCTCGTAGCGCCATTTTGGCCTCCACAGATCTGGTTCCCGCTGCTCCAACAGTTGGCATCTGAACCTCCAATTCCCTTGCCCCCGTCTCCTCGCCTGCTCTCACAGGAACAGGGAACTTTAGTACACCTGAATCTTCAGTCTCTGCACCTGCATGCCTGGCTCCTGCAGACCTAGTTGGGGACAGATATGGGGTGTCTTCAAGGGTAGCAGAGGTCCTAGTGGCCGCAAGGAAGCCCTTGGCTAGGGCCACATATACCATGAAATGGAAACGCTTCTGCCTATGAGCATCATCCTGTTTCCTGGATCCTTTCACCTGCCCGGTGAATTCTGTACTGGAGTACCTTCTTTCCCTATCTGACAAGGGTTTCAGCTATTCATCCATAAAGGTACACCTTTCTGCACTGTCAGCCTACAATGTACCTATGGAGGGCAGGACCCTGGCGCAGCTGGACTTGTCCAAGACCTTTCTGCACAGTATCATGCATATCAGACCTCCCAGGTGGGACCCCATTCCCCCTTGGGACCTTTTATTTATGTTGGAAAAACGTACGTTGCTTTCCTTTGAGCCAGCCACAAGTTGCAAGCTGCACTTCCTATCTTGAAAAACGTTTTTAGTTGCAGTTACATCTGCTCAGAGGATCTCTGAGCTTCAGGCTCTGATGTGTAATGAGCCTTATTTGATTTTTCAGAGGGATAGTTACCTTGCAAACCAATCCTAAGTTTCTCCTGAAGGTAGTGTCCAAGTTCACTATTAACCAGGACATTCAACTTCCAGTTTACCACCCAGAGTACTCAAACAAAGGGGAGGCCCTGTTGCATACTCTGGATGTTCATAGAATTGTTACTATATAGATTGCACTCTTATCTTCTAGAAAGACAGACCAGTTGTTTGCCTCTTTTGCCCAATGGACGTTAGGGACACCAGTGACTAAGCAGACATTGGCCAAATGGTTTGTCAGTTGCATAGTTTTCTGCTACCAGACGTACGACAAACCTTTACCGGGACCAGTTAAAAGTCACTCCACCATGGGTGTTGCCACATCCTTTGCATCCCTAAGGAATGTCTCAGCAGCAGATCTTTGTGCAGCTGCTACTTGGAGTTCAGTCCATACCTTCGTAAAACACTACAGTCTGGACATTGCTTCACGGAGGAGAGCAGGCTTTGGCCTTGCCGTCCTCCAGGACTACATGAGTGCCAGTGGTTTACTAATTTTCATGACCACCACCCTTCTGACCGGGATTCTATGCTTGTACTGCTTGGTGCTCAGTCCTAATGATGTTACCTGCTGCAAGAGCTAGATTTCGAAGTGAGATAGTACAGTTACGTAAGAACTTACCATAACAGTAGATCTTCGAGAAGAGCTCGTGCAGCAGGTATGCTTTCCCTTCCTCCTACCCCTGGGGTTTGTAACTATTTTTCTCTGGGAAATATGAGAACCTCCTTGCTTCCTCATCCTTTATGCTAGTCGGTCTCTGGCAGGTGAACTGAAGTGGTGCCAGGGGACTGCCCCTTTATACCATGGGTGATGTCAGACGAGGGACTGACATCAAGGGGTGGTCCCCCGCCTCAGACTGCTAGCTAGAATTTTTCCATGGGGTCCTAGTGCCTAGTTGCATAGTCCTAATGGTGTTACCTGCTGCAAGAGCTCTTCTTGAAGATCTACTGTTAGGGTAAGTTCTTAAGTAACTGTACTGTTTCTATCCTGTCTTCCTGCTCCCTCCTCTCTTCCAGTGTATACATATTGAGGTCTTTTAATCTCTCCTCATATGTCTTCTGGTGCAAGCCCTGTACCATCTTAGTTGCCCTTCTCTGAACTGCCTCCACCCTGTCTTATGTCCTTATGAAGATGTGGCATCCAGAACTGTACATAGTATTCCTGATGAGGCCTCACCAGTATTTTTATATAGTAGAATCACCATCTCCCTCCTTCTGCTAGTGATGCTCCTTTCTATGCACTCCATCATGCCACTGGCCCTCCCTACAGCCTTTGTACTCTGCTTGGCCACCTTTAGGTCATCTGAGATGATGACCTCCAGATCCCTTTCTTCCCTGGTGACTGTCAGCAATCCCCCCCCCAATCATCCTGTAGCTTTCCCCAGGGTTTCTGTGTCCCAGGTGCATGATTTTGCACTTCTTCATATTGAACCTCAGTTGCCACACTTTGGACAATTTTTGCAGCTTTCCTAGGTCCCTCCTCATGTTCTCTCTCCCCCATCTGGAGTTCCACTTTGTTGCAGATCTTGGTGACATCTGCAAGCAGGCAGACTTTCCCCTCCAGCTCTTCCGCAATGTCATAATGAAGACATTAAAAAGGACTGGCCCCAGGACTGATCCTTGTGGTACCCCACTGGTCACTCTCCCCCCCCCAGATTGGATCCCATTTATCAGCACTCTCTGCTTCCTGTCCCTTAACCAGTTTCTAACCCAGTTTACCACCTTGTGGCCCATACCCAGGCTTCCCATCTTGTTAACCACTCTTTTATGTGGAACAGTGTCGAAGATCTTTCTGAAACTGAGGTAGGACATGTCCGCTGCTCCCCCCGATCCACCTTCCTCATTACCCAGTCAAACAAATATATCTGATTCATTTAACATGACCTTCCTGCTGTGAACCCATGCTGCCTCTGATCTAGGGCTCCGTTGGATTCCAAGTTTTCCAAAATCATTTCCTTAAGCAGTGCCTCCGTAATCTTACCCACTACTGAGGTGAGGCTGACAGGCATGTAGTTTTCTGCCTCATCCCTGCTACCATTTTTGTGAAGAGGGGCTACATGTGCCCTCCTCCAGTCCTCTGGAACCACTCCTGTGTTGAGCGACTCATTGAACATGGCTGCCAGAGGCGTTGCTAGTGCCATCCGTAATTCCTTTAACTCATTACCTCCAATAGCTCTATATGAAGTCCAAGCTATTCATTGTTTACCTGACACAATATGGCCACCCAGGAGGTAATGAGTTAATATCCTGGAATGTATGCTATCTGGTCCCATTGCCTTGTCCACCTTCAGTTTTGTGAGCTCCTCCAGGAATATCTCTCCTGTAAATGGACTGGTGTTCACCTCCCTCCCCCTATGTGTCTGATTCCCAGCTGTAGTCCCTGTCCCTCCACTTCTTCAGTGAATACTGAAAAAAATAATTCAGTATTTCTGCCTTTTCCAGGTCACCTTCCACACACTCCCCTTCATCACCTCTGAGCCTTAAAATCTCCACCCCTGGACTTCCTTCTTTCACTGATGTACCTCTAGAATGTCTTGTCCCCTTTCTTCACTGTCTGTGCTAATCTTTCCTCTATTAGCACCTTTGCACTCCTAACAGCTTTCCTTGCTTCCTGCAGATAATTTAGGTACACCACCCTAGCCGCTTCCTTCTGTGTCTCCTTATATTTTTGGAAACTCAACCTTATGGCCCTATCTCTGCTACATCTTTTGAGAACCATAGCGGTTTCCTCCTTTTCTTGCCTTTGCTTCTTAGCCGAATGCACTGGTTTGTCACCTCCACTATGGCTCCTTTTAGGTGTCCCCACTGCTCCTCAACCCCCCCCCCATCTCCCTCATCGCCAGGACTTCTTTGTGTGGCTTGATTGCGACCCTGTTCCCATGTTAAACCACACTGTGTGGTGGTTGCTGGACCCCAGGTGACCTTCCACTGGGACTTCTGGGACTGTTTCGATTGGTCAGTACTAGATCCAGAGTCTCCCTGACCCTGGCGGGTTCTAGCACTAGCTACCTGAGGCCTGCCCCCTGCAGGGAGTCTAAGATGTCTCAGCTCCTGGCTGAAGCAGCTGCTGGGATGGTCCAATCCACATCTGGCATATTAAAATCACCCAGCAGCAGTACCTCCCCTTTTCTTGCTATCTCATGTATTTCATCCACAGCCCCCAATCTGCTTCCTCCCCCTGAGGAGGAGGCCTGTAGATCACCCCTGTGCAGATTGCTGTGCTGTTGCCTGGCTCAAGGGTGACCTACAGTGCCTCAGCCTCCCCGTCTACCCTGTACTGCTGTTGCTTTTATACCTTCTCTTGATCTGTATATTGAACCTTTACTCTAAAGACAGTCAATTATTCTTTTTCTCTCATAATGTTCTTGTACTGTGCTCTCAGGAAGTGAAGTTTCTGCCATACTCCTTCCCCTGTGGTCTGACCTAAGTTTTTCTCTATGTCCCTGATTTGGGATAGTAGCATTTCGGTCTTTGCTGCACTGTCTCTTGCGTCTTGAGGTCAGCTGAATACGTTCTTATTGTATTGTACATTTGGCAGTTCCCCATCAGGTGTCTAAGTTATCTATGGTACCTTGAGTTTTCAGAGATAAAGTTTTTGATGCATTCTTGAATCTTTTCTACTATAACCTTATCTCTGAGCAACTGGGTGTTGAATCTCCAAATCTTGTCTATATCTGCTGTTCCCCTGATGGTGAAAGCCTCATGTTGAGTTGAGCATGGTCTGACAGAACCATAGGTTCAAGTTCACATGTAAGTAAACCCTGCACGTTCTTCTGATAACAAAAAAGTTTATCCTTGAGAAAGTATTGTGGGGTTTAGAATAGAAAGTATAGCTTCTTTCTTGGGGATGTAGCCATCTCCATGGGTCCCCCCCCTTCCCCCTCAATGATCTAAATCAGGCTGGTATGCAGTGCTGTAGTCCCCACCAAGTGTCCTGGGAACTATGGCAAACTATGCCAACTCAGTGGCCAGGCATTTAAAAAAAACTGCGGGGAATCCTGGTTAGACCCATAAACTGGGCAGATAAGAAGCTTGTACTGCTCCAGTGGCCCATGGTTCCATGACTCTTCTGTAAAATAGTGTTTCCCAAGCTGCTCAATCACCCATGGAGGCATACACATCTCCCTTCCAGGTCCCAAATCTCTGCCAGCAGTTGGAAAGCAACCAATCGCACTATCAGAATAGCCACCTTCCTTTTCTTATTACTATCCTCTGCCCCATAGACCTGACCCACCCATTCCCTTCTGAAATAATGAATGTGTTCCCTCTTAAGGTGGGTTTTGTGTAAGTGGATTATCTTGGCATCTAGGTTTGGAGAGTGCCTTTTTTCTTTTGATTGCCTTATTTTATATTTCAAGAAATAAAATCATGCGGGCTACCCATTATGCATAGCGTTGCTGAAACTGCCCCCCCAACATGTGTCCCTCTCTCACAGGTAGTTTATTACTTTTAATATCCTATCCCACCCCCTGTCTATTCTACCCACTAACAAACCTGTGAAACAAGTAACAAACATTTCAGCACATTCCACAGAACAGGTAACCATTATCTCACTAGCCCCCCGAGTCCCGGATACCATATTCTGACTGCTAGTCCATAGTGGTCCTGGGTGCTTGTAGGTGATTCCAGTCTTAACGCCCTCCCATCACACACATGTGTCCTTCTTCAAGGCACAAGCTCATCACGATGGACCATGACAACCCCCCCAATGTGTTTAGAGACTAACCCCTCCCTCCTAAAACCCCAAACAAGGTGGGTAATTGCTTGTAAGTATTGCTGATGATACAAAAAATCCCCTTCTGGTCTACCAGCCATAGCTCTTATTACCAAGAGGGGTGCAAAGGTATGTTTCCTTCCTCCGATCCATGCGCTGCCGGGCATCACCCCCCTCACAACAAGCAATTATTTGTGTAATACATTGAAATGTCCACAGAAATTGTCAGATTAGGCCCCATTTTTAATTCAGTAATGTTTAGTGGCATGGTCTACTGAACAGTGGACACCTTCCACCATGCCCAGCATTAAGGGGAGATGTCCTGGTAGCTTTAGACTTCCACTGACATCGGAAAGAACAGTTGCATGGTGCTGAGCTGGACTCTGTTGAGGTAGTACTCTGTCCTTGGGTTCCCTTTACCCAAATGTATCACCTTGCATTTCTTTGCGTTGACCCTCAGCTGCTAGATGTTTGACCATCTTTCCAGCCTCTAGGTCTTTTTGTAGGTCCCTAACTGCCTCCTCACTGTCTACCCTTCTTCCTAGCTTGGTATCGTCTGTGAATAGGGGAAATTTTGCCCAGAATACCTATGCCGATGTCACTGATAAAGGCATTAAACAGAAGTGGCCCCAGCACTGAGCCTTGGGGCACACCGCTAGTAACCGCACCTTCATCAGACCTCAATCCATTGACCATTACTCTCTGTTTTCTGTCCCTAAGCCAATTACCTACCCTGTTGACTATGCTCTTGGCTACACCCAAGTCCTACAACTTTTTTAGCAGGTGGTTGTGTGGCACCAATCAAACACCCTACTGAAATCAAAGTACAGGAGGTCCACTGGGTGGTCTCTGTCTAGTTCCCTAGTGCTCCCAGTCAAAAAATGTGATTAGGTTCATTTGGCATGACCTTCCTGCCACAAACCCGTGCTGCCTGTTATCCTACAGACCGTTCTTATCTAGGAGCTCTACCAAGTCCTGTTTTATTAAGGTTTCCATCAGTCCCCCTACTACCGATGTAAGACTAACCAATCGGTAGTTGCCTGCTTCCTCTCTTATGGAGAGGCACCAGATCAGCTTTATTTCCAGTTCCCTGGCACTACCCCAGTCTGAAGTGATATGTTGAATAAATGTGCTAAGGGATCTGCCAATTCACTTGCTAGTTCCGTTAGCACCCTCGGGTGTATTCCATCAGGCCCTGGTAACTTGTCCACTCTGAGTTGATCCAGGGCTTCACTAACCCTACTGCTGGTGACTGGTGGTGTTTCCATTTGTGGGACACCTTTGTCAGCAGCCTTGATGCCACTGTCTGGTACTGGGCCTATGTGTTCCTCAGTGAACACTGAGCAAAAAAAGTTATTATCACCCAAGGGGTCCTTTAGTATGCATAGCAGTATGCCAGCTGGGTTCAGCTGCCCTGGAATTGGAGTCAATGGTAATGAGCTCAGAGGCTTGACCAATGAGGAGAGACAAGAGGTTGTGCTGCCTGCAGTCAGCCTAGACGGCACCAGAATTATTTCTCCACTGACTGAGAAACACTGCCCCCGTGCCCTGGAGTGCTCACTGCGCTTGAAGAAAGTTTATTTCTTTAACATGTGTTAGTTTTTGTTTATTGTGCTGCCTTTAGTGAGTTGTGAGGTAGTTTTTCTTTTCTTATTTTAACGTGTTTTTTTTTTCATGCTTCCC
Organism: Neoceratodus forsteri; assembly: GCA_016271365.2. Taxonomy (NCBI): domain Eukaryota; kingdom Metazoa; phylum Chordata; order Ceratodontiformes; family Ceratodontidae; genus Neoceratodus; species Neoceratodus forsteri. Next base: position 150,949,281 of record CM057458.1, on the reverse strand, counting down.
TTCAGTTCCAGGGAACCGCAAATCTCTACTTTTTTGGTTCCCGCTTCTTTTCTGTGGTAAATTTTATCGCGTCTAAGGTAAAAAGATTGCAGTTTTATGTTAACAACTTTTCTTACATTAGTGGTTCCCTTTTTCTTTAGGGAACCACGTTTTTGTGTTAAAAAATGTACTTTTGGATAGTTTGGAACCGTTTTATCACAGTTCTATTTACCAAAGGAACCAGCTGTTTTTGACTAATTACTTTTTTGGGAACATTTTCAGAGGTGTTTCTGACAGATTGGCATGTCAGAAAGACCAAAGAAAAGGACTGGGCCAACAGGATTTCAAAATTTTTTAAAGTGCTATAAAATTGTGGCTAAGGCAGATATCCACGATCTTTGTTTAAGCTGTTTGGGTCCAGACCACTTCAGTGAAATTTGCTCTAAATTTTGTGCAAAAACTTTGAAAAAAAAGGGCTAAAAGATTAGAAATAATGGCCTCTCAGTCTACCTCCCCCCCCCCCAACAAAGGTGCTAAAGAGGGATCTTCCTCTCAACATAAATCTAAAGATAGGTCCTCTAAAGACCCCTGGATAATGAGTCTGATAAAAATAACTCTGACCAGGCCAAGAAAAGACAAAATGAGCAGGTTCCTGATTCGGTGCCTGCAAAAAAGAAACAAAAGGAAAAGCATATCACTGCCCCTCCCACTGAAAAGCAAAGGAAGACACCAGTGACTCAAAAAGATACACCCTCTTCTGAGGAAATGGCTAAGGCTTGGTAAATAAATCTGACTTTACAGACTATGGACAATTTATTTAATGTCCTTGCTGACCCTAATATGCCTCATATCTCAGACCCTGGTTTTCCCCAAGGTTTTTTAATATGGAGCTGGTGGCGATGCAGAGGGTGAACCTACAGAGAATGATGTTTCCCCTGACGAAGAGTTTGGTACCTCTCCTAATGGTCAGGAGGATTTCTCCTCTCATTATACATTCGTTCAACACAAAACCTTGGAGCTTACTATCCAGGATGCTGTTGATCAAGAGGACGACGAAGACTATTTAGAAATCATGGGTCTCCCCCCCTCCAGAAAGCTAAATTTGCCCATTCTCAGTTCTCTAAAAATGGCAACCATGAAACTACTCCAAAACCCTACCACTGAAGCCGGCCCAGTGGCAATGAGGGTTGAGGTGCTGGACACCACACCTCACAGGTGACCCAGGTTCGGGAATGGACTCAGGGCACCTGGTGTCAGCAGGGGAAGGAGAGGATTGAGCATCTGGAGGACTGCTTTCCGCTTCTGGGATGGGTTGGGGAGCTTACCTCACTCTCTAGCAGCCCCTGATGAAGACTGAGAGCACTACGGAGCAGAGCTACAATTGGGTCAAGAAAAAGAGAGAAAATGGAGTCTCGAGCAACCGAATGATGGCCGCGCAGATCCTCGCTGCCATGGAGCCCCTGGAACAGCCGGGACCGACCTCAGCAGCACCCAGGGCCAAGAAGCTAAACAGTAAGGCACTTTCTCTCCAGAAGGAGAGAACCTGTCCAACAGTGTTAGGTAAGTTACTTTTTCTATTACTTTCTATTATGTTTGGAAACTTGTTCCAGGAAGCTCTGTGCAGTCACTAGCAAGGATGGAGAGGTACTAGAAAAAAGTAATACACCTTACAATACAAAAATAATAAATAATAACAGATTACATTTTTTGAAAGTAATAGGTTAGTTACTAGTTACTTTCAAATAAATGTAATCAATTACAGTTATGTATTTCTTTGGTATAAAAAGACATAAGTAATTGTAACTGTAAGGTGTATTACTTTCTCCAGTACTTCTCCATCCTTGCTAGTGACTGCACAGAGCTTTCTGGAACAAGTTTCCAAAAGTAATAGAAAGTAATAGAAAAAGTAACTTACCCAACACTGCCGTCCGATGAAGGGATACGTTGGGTTACCCTGGGACTGGCTGCGATATGGGGCAGGAGTTGGTGACAGGAGTTCCCAGGGAGGTGAGCTCAGTCCTTGGTGGCCCAAAAGAGAGGCCACTCGAAATGCAGTGGGGGAGTAAATAGATAATAAAAAAATAAAAAAAACTACCACTGTGCCCGGAGTAGACAAAAAAATAGAAAAGAAATATCAGCTGGACAGAACAAATGCTGATTTTCTTTATGTGCATCCATACCATCAGGGAGTAGTGCAGGCAGCTGCTTGTAATAAAGCTAATGTGTCTAACTCCTCTCAACCCAATAAGAAGTCACAAAAGCTGAACTCCATGGGCAAAAACTCTTATACTTCAGCCTCCTTGCTGCTCTGCCTCTCCACATACATGGCATATGCAGCTAAATACCAAATAGTCCAGCAGGACAGAAGTACAATGGTTCAGGATACTACAGAGACTGTAAAAACAACCTTAGAGGCTACCAACTACCAGTTCCACATGGCTGTAGACAGTAATAATACAGCCTCTAGGGTTATGGCCCGGGCCATCTCCCTAAGGCAACATGCCTGGCTGAGAGCCACTAACTTCTCACAAAACACTTGGACCAAGGCTATGGACTTCCCCTGTGAGAATAACTCTGAGGACAAAATTGAAGCTTACATGAAGAAGGTGGAAGAATAGACCCACGGAACAGCCTGCTACCAGAAGTGGTGGCATCAAAGACAATAAGGGAATTCAGACTCACTTGGGAGAGGAAATGTGGGCAACTTCGGAAAAAAATATAATTGGGGAGGGAGGAATAGCCAGCTTGGCAGACTAGATGGACCACATGATCCCCATCTGCCAACACTTTTTTTACGTTATGTTCTTAAGAATATAAAGCCACCTATCAAAGTAATGCAAAAGAAAAAGCTTTGTCTACCCACAGGTCACAAAGTCGGGGAAATAGAGGCAGGGGATGTGTTCCAAGGCTTTTTTATCCCATGCCAATGCCTATGGATTTTTCTCCAGTGAGAGGATACTAAATAGGAAGGGGAAGGAGAGGCCAGAGGAGAGCCAGCTCCACTCCTGCTCCCAGTACCCAATCGAAACCTCTATCCTGACTTCTTACAGGTCACCTCTCCTGCCCCAGTAGGAGGAGGCTTCCCCACTACCTCCACCAATGGCAACTCTTCACCACAGACACATGGGTGCTAGAGGTGGTGGGTCAGGGCCCATCACTAAAGTTCAGAAAGTTTTCTTCTCTCCTAGGCCCCCATCTTTATTAATGACATCCCACTCCTTGCACACAACTGTTCATCTCTGCTCTATGCTGATAATCTAGTTATTTACCACAGTGCCAGAACTATTGTCGATTTAATCCACCCTCTCGCCGTTGATTTGGCTAATATTCAATCCTGGCTCACTGAAAACAAACTTATTCTCAACTCTAGTAAAACTTACTCCATGCTCTTTGGCTCCTCTGCCAGACTTAGAGCGAATCAAAATGCCCTAATTATCCCTTGCTTGGACGGCTCCTCACTGATTAGCACCAACTCCTTTAAATACCTGGGTGTTACTCTCGATCAATCCCTTGACTTTGACCTACACATTACAACCACCTGTAAGTCAGTTAACGCCAAAATAGGTAGTGCCTACCGAACTAGATATGCCCTTACCCCATCTGCTAGACTTGCTGGCCCAAGGCTTCTCTCCCAGCCCTTGCATATGGCTCAGTCACCTACCTCTTTGCCTCCAAATCATCCCTCCATAATGGGACACCACCTACAACAGCATCTGCCGCTATGCTACCACATCTCCACATTTAAACATCATTGCCAGCTCTATAGTGACCTAAAATGGCCGTGCTCCTCTGCTCATAGACTCCAGGCCTTGGCTCATTAATTGATAGTATTGTCAGATCTGGCCTCCCTATCCCTTTCATCCCTACTGGACACACAGCCTCTCCTATGGACTGCGTTGACTGACCAAGCCCTTTTCACATTCCCAGACACAGAACCAATAGCAGGTGCATTAAGCCTTTCTAACGTGGCTCCAAAATACTGGAATTCCATACCCCAAGCTATTCGACAAGCAGCCTCCCATACCACTTTTAAGACACTTCACAAAGAACACTTACGCTTTATCAACCCCTGCACTTGCTTTAATCCACCTTAGCTCCACTCCTCTTCTCCTGCTCTGTTTCAATCTTCTTGGTTCTCTCCCTCCCTCTCTCTGCTTTCTCTCTCTCTCTCTCTCATCTTTTTTCTCTCTGCCTCTCCTGCTCTCTCTCTCTCGCCCCCCTCCTACTGCTCTCCCTTCCTCTCCTCCCAGTCCAACCACTTTATTACTTGATATATTGTCTCTATGAATGCCCGCTATTGCAACGCCTATGTTCTTACTTTCTTTATTTTGTGATCCCTGTCGTACTGTGCTGTATTTTCATCATACTGTGTAAACCTACTCGTGTTTGTTGCCAAAATTTTGTCTCCCCATACCTGAAGTTTTGACTTGACTCTGTACTGTACTGCTTTCATGTGTTGCGTCACATACACAATTTTGTATATCTAAAATGTGCTCTCCCGGATCGTGCCTGAAAATAGGCATCCTTGTGCCTAGTACACTTACCCGGTTACCAAAAGCAAATAAATAAATAAATAAAAATCTTTCAAACCTCCTAACCCCAACAGAAACCTTGCTGTTGGAGTTGGAGGTAAAAACCTCCTAAAGAGCCAAGCGGTGGAAAAATTCCCTCTTCCCCAGTGGGGGAAAGGCCTCTACTCCAGGTATTTTCTCACCCTGAAGAAAAATTGGACTGACGACCTATTCTCGACTTAAGGTACCTGAACAGGCACTTGCTGAAGCCAAAATTCAAAACAGTCACCTTAAACCAGGTGATACATTATTTGCAGCAAGGAGACTGGCTAGTCTTCATAGACCTCAAGGACGCATATTTTCATATCCCTATAAGGCAGTCCCACAGAACATTTCTCAGATTCAGGCTGCTATCTGGCCATCACCAGCTTGCAGCCTTGCCATTCGGACTCACTTCAGCTCCCAGAGTCTTCAGAAAGTGCCTAGCAGTAGTTGCAGCTCACTTAAGACGACAAAAACTCTGTCTTCCCATACCTGGATGACTGGCTGATAGTGGACAGGTTCATACCTCTCAACTGTACCACATTACGAGGAATGTTCCTCATTTTACTTCACAAAAGCTCCCTGTTCCACATTGTAAAGACTTGTGCCACATTCAGTATTAACATTTTAAAGCAAAAATCTATAGTAAATGATGCAAAAAATATATTGTTCAATTAATAACAGACTTTCTGAACATAAATGCAAACATTTTAACAGTGTTCTGAGCTTCCTAGGTAAAGATTTGATTAAGTGTTCCACATTTTCATTTGTTCCACATTTTGAGAGGGAATGTTCCACATACGGGGGACAAAAGGTTGAGAGGTATGGGCATGTCACCTCAAGAAGTTGAATAATCCCTGAACCTTACAGAAAACATTCTAAAGTCCTTGGGCTTCATAATCAACAAAGACAAGTCCCGCTTTGAGCCAGTTCAGCTGCTGGACTTTATTGGAACAGAGCTCGACACCCTACAAGGGAAGGTCTTCCTCCCTGTGGACAGGGTGCAAACTTTTCTGAACCTGCTGTACTTCTTTGTCCTTGGCCAGCCAAGGCCAGCCAGGCACTTCCTCAGACTTCTGGGACACATGGCTTCCATGATGGCAGTGGTCCCAGAAGCCAGGTTCCAGATGAGGGACATACAGTATCACCTCAGGGCTCACTGGTCCCAGAAAAAAGATTTTCTCAAAACTAGTACCAGTCACCAGAGCACTTCTCCAAGCTTTCGACTGGTGGAAAGAGAGGGAAAACCTCAGAGAAGAAGTTGCCTTTCAGTTAAAACAACCTTCCAGATTGCTTACAACAGATGCCTCCTTCCCTCTTAGGCTAGGGGGCTCACCTTCAGGATCAGTCCATAAGCAGTACATGGACTTCCAAGAAGGAGTCCACTTACCACATCAACCTGCTCGAACTCAGAGCTGTATACTTAGCCATCAAGGCCTTCGCCCTACAGCTCAGATGCCACTCTGTTCAGGTCAGAACAGACAACATCACTGCCATGTTTTACATCAACAAGCAGGGTGGCACAAGGTCCAGCAACCTTTGCACAGAGACAATGAGAATTTGGTCTCTGGCCTATTTCCTGGATATGAACCTATCGGCCATTATCAACCGGGCAAAGACAACACTTTGGGAGATGCCCTCAGTCACATTAGCCAGGGCCATCATGAGTGGATCCTGAACAAAATGGTCTTAGCTAATGTTTTCAGAAGGTGGTGTGTTCCAGAGGTGGATCTCTTTGCGTCCAGCCTCAACCAACAGCTTCCACACTACTGCTGCAGGGCCTCAGCTCTGGGGACCATTCCAGTAGATGCTCTAATTTTAGACTGGACAGGGAGGTTTCTGTGTGCCTTTCCTCCCTTCCCTCCAATACACAGAGTTCTTCTCAAACTCAGGGATCGGCCAGCCACCATGATCCTGGTGACTCCAGACTGGGCAACACAACATGGTATTCCCTGCTCCTTTCCCTGTCAGTCAGGAGGCCCATTCGCCTCCAGGTGACCTACAGTCTCCTGACTCTTCCACAGACAGGGGTAGTATACCCCAATTTACAGTTGCCTCACCTCAAGGCCTGGTACTTGAGGAGTTTGAGTTCCCTGATAGTACTCTGAACCAGTCCTCAAGATCTTTCGTATGGCTAAAAAACTTGGCAGTAAAAAGACTTATACTTCCAAGTGGAAGAGGTTTTCTTGTGGTGTAAGGATAAGGGAATAGACCCTCATAGGGCTAATTCACCTTCCTTTCTGGACTACTTGGTACACCTTCAATCAACAGGCCTTAATTCCTCATCCTTTAAAGTACATTAGCAGCCATTTCTGCTTATCTTTCCACTGGGAAGGAAGTCTGTCATTTCCCAGCCTATCTTTAAGAAGTTTTTCAAAGGCCTGGTACATCTTCATCCCCCACTTAGGGAGCCTGTTTCTTCTTGGGACTTGATCCTCTGTATAGCCAAGCTCATGGAGCCACCCTTTGAGCCCATGGCTACTTCTGACCTCAAGTCTTTCATTTGGAAAATGGTCTGCTATCACCTCTGCCAGAAGGATTTCAGAGCTGCAGGCGCTCTGTACTGAACCCAACTACATTATCGCCCGTAGGGATAAAGTAGCCCTCAGGACAGAAAGTTCCTACCCAGGGTGGTATCTGAGTTCCACCTTTATCAATGTATCACACTCCGTTTTTTTCACAGAAAAATCCACACCAGATGAATGCAAGCCTCACAGCCTGGATGTGAAAAGGACTCTGACTTACTATTTGGAGCACACCAAAAATTCAGAGATTCACATACTCAGCTTTTCCTCACATATGGTGAGTTGGCAGAGGAAGGCCAGCCACCAAGAGGGCCATATCCCACTAGATTGTCTCTTATATTCAGTTTTGTTACAGCAAAGCTGGCAAACAGCCGCCTCTTGGCCTAAGGGCCCATTCCACTAGGGGCACTGCTGCCATAGTGGCAGCAGCTAGGGATATTCCCCTGCTTGACATCTGCAAAGCAGTTACATGGAGGACCGTACACACATTCACAAAACAATACTGTCTAGATATACAGTCCAGATCAGATGCCAAATTTGGCACAGCGGTGCTGTAGAGCCTATTTCCAAAGTAGGTTCTGTACCCATCTCCCAACTGCACTGCTTTGTAGCCTGCTGTTGTCAAGCATACTAAAGGACCCCAGGGGCGAGAAAAAAAATTACTCACCGTAGTAATATTGTTTCTTCCAAGGTGTAATTTAGTATGCTTGACCTCCCACCCATCCTTCCCGACATAACCTGACTGGGGATGGCTCTGCATTCGTTTTCTTGCCAAATTTTTCACAGTTTTTCTTGTGAAAGCTTTTCACAGTTAGTTGTTCTGGTTTTTAAAGAATTAATCATTTTTTTTTTTGCTATACTTTTTCTCCCCTGGGCGACCAGTCTGCCTACCTTATCGCATCCAGGCTACCTCAGGGTTCCGACCACTGTCTCGAGGATCCCTCGGCTCAGCCCACAGCATACTCCCATGGATTACCCCCCTACGGGGGAAGGCAGAGAGTCCACTAACACTCATCCGCCCAGACTGGATCCAGTACCACGTTCCTTGCCCGAGCAATCCCCCATGAAGGTGGCCATCATGCTGCCGTGACTGGGGCCCAAATTTCCCTTGTTCTCGGTGTGCAATGACGCCAATGGACAGGAGCGTGTGCGCTACTGCACGCACTCCTCCACAGCGTCAACCACAGCAGGTCCCTCAATTTGTCTGCCAGTACCCTGCAATGCCCCCAGCCATCACTAGAGGCTGCCAAGGCACCGAGGCAGGATACCCCCCTCCCCAGAGAAGGACAGCAGTCCAATGGACACTCAGTTCGTCTCCTCCCCTGCCAACCACCGACGACCCTGGCTCATTCCTGAACCTGGGTCGCCAGCATGGAGCGAGGTGTGGTGTCCACCACCTCAACCCTCAGCGCCACCAGGCCAGCGGTTTTCTAAAGAATTTAAAAAAAAATTATCCTGTTGTGACAGTTCATTTTTAGGTGGCTCAGTTTATGCTCTTGGCAGCTTTGAAATAATTCTGGTGCCCTCTAGGCTGACTGCATGCAGCATAATCTCTTACTCTCTCCTCATTGGTCAGTTCTCTGAACTCATTACATTGACTCCACCTATGGGGCAGCTGAACCCACTGGCATACTGTTATCGTCAAGCATACTAAAGGACACCTTGGAAGAAACAATATTACTACGGTGAGTAATTTTTTCTTCAGAACAGTGGCCTTCCGATTGTTCTTCTCCAGTATTCTATCACCGTCTTTGGGCCTAACTATTCCTCCCCTTTTCTTCTTTTTTCTTGTATATATTGAAACAATTGTTTGTTCCCTTCTTTAACCCCTTCTGCCAGCCCAAGCTCTGTTGTGTCCTTGGCTGATATCAGCATACTCTTTGCTTCTTTATTCTTCTGAACATAAACTTCCCATGCGTTGTCTTTCTGAGTTCTTTTATAATTTCTGTTGGCCTCCCTTTTGGCCTAATTGCGGACTTTACCTGGCTACTGAACCATATTGTTTTTTTATGTTCTTTTTGGTCACTGTTCTTACGCACATCCTGGTAGCCTCTAAAATGGCAAGCTTAACTAGCCCCCATATTTCTTCCACATCTAACTGCTCCAGTATCCTTAACAGCCTGCTTCTAACTACTTCCCTCATTTTGTCAAAACTGGCTCCTCTAAAGTTTAAAACCTCAGTGATAACATGAGCCACTGTACTACAGCTTGTACCCCATCTTAATCATCTTCAAGGATATCTCTCTCCATTGGGTCACATCATGGAACATGTAAGATGTCTGCATCAGAACCACCCAGAATATTTTTCTAGCTGGGGCCGCCCACATCAACATACTGCATTGGCTCTTCCTGTTTATTTTGTTCAGTTTTTATTAACCGGGTAGGGTGCACTAGACAAACATTTGCCTATTTTCAGGCACGACCTGTGAGAATTACAGCAAAATAATAATAAGGAATGACATATATTCATGACAGATTCCAAAGTACTTAGGCTTACAGAGAGAAAAATGGTAAACAATGGGGAAAATAGAGAAGTTCAGATATACATTCTACATAACTGGTTCCAAGGGTCGAAGTCAAACCTACAGTGAAAAAAATTAACATTGCGAGAATAAGGAGTTTTGGGTGTACGTCCATGTTAACAGGTAGAACTTGGTAATAAATGCAGAGGTGACCAAAAACATTAACATAGCCAATTCAAAACTTAAGCAGCTAAAACAGGTACATACAGCCGTTTGGTGCAGGTGAGAGTGATAGCTATTTCTAAAGGTCTGAATGGTAGGATATCGTCTGACTTGAGATGGAATAGTATTCCACAATTTAGGGGCAGAAACAGAGAATGCCATATGCCCTAATTTCATTCCAGTTCTTGGTATGATGAAGAGATTGAGGTCCATGGATCTCAAAGGAGAAGAGTTCCTGCAGGGCATCAAGAGTGAGGCAAGTGACCTGGGCACCTGATTCTGCACAGTATTGTAGATGACTCCATGCAAGGAGTGGTCTAAGATTGCAGATGTGGGGGAGACAACCAAGCTTCAAGTATAATGTATAATGGTGGGCATGTCAATTTGTGGCCAGTGAAGAACACATATTTATAAAATGGGTAGGGAAAATACTACATCCCGGTTGGCTAGTACCTGTGCATTGAGAGAGCACAACACACACATAAAAAGTGCTGGCAGTCAGGACATAGCACATTATCAATGCCTCTTAAAATTCCTGCTTGCCATTACAAACATGGCTGATACCTTTACTCACTCAAAAAAATCAGCTAGGCCCTTAAACTACCTCAAAATAAAGAAGAAGAAGAAACAAACTGATTCAATGTTATTTTCCTTGATATTCCCCTCTTTACAAATATACATGAATTAAAATTAAGCACTACTTAATTTTAGTTTTTGGAACTTCTCTTTTGACCAGGGAGTACCCCCCTCCATCTATTTTTATTTGCCTACCAAGGACATTTTTGCTGTTTGCCCTGCTTCAGATACAAACTGAATCCCTGGCTTTACTGAGGCTTTCTGTTGTGTGTGTTTGTGTGGGGAGGTGAACATTCAGCCAGTAGAATTCTACAGAAGTTCGAATTCCTGTATCCCAAAATAAACAGTCATTCCACCTGTTGAATGTGTGGATAGACAGATGCATGACAGCTGGGAAGGGACTACTTTTTACAAGTTATTTTTAACAAAAAAAATGGTTTTAAAAAAGGTTGTTTTTTAAATTTTCACAACCCATTTTATAAATGCACTGAGACATTTCAAGGTGAGCATTATGCTGGCACAATGCACTTCAGGGGCTAAAGGCACTCCACTTGTGACGTCATGGCTCACTGTGCCCCTGGGCTGTGTTGTGCCAGCACAATGCACCCCCACATGTCTTATTGCTTAACATATGACATCCCATTTTTGTAATACAGTATGGTTTTAGAGGCTGCTGAATAGACAGGCAAACCATAGGTGAGTTTGGGCAGCAAAATGTCCAGGACTATAGCAAAATGGTCTCTCAGAGATGGATTGTGAATAACCTTGTAGGACAACCCTAACTGGATATTAACTGCCTTGCAAATGGATACCACATGGAATTCCAGGGAGGGGTGAAGCGTAATGTCTAGATAGTTAATGAGGTATGTAATAAGGGCTGTACTATAGTCACATATTACCGAGAGTGGAATAGTTGCTCTTTAGACGGGGGTTAGATCTAAACAGCATGGCTTGAGTCTTAATAACATTCATTAGAAATTTGTTTTCATGGAGCCATGTTTGGACCGCATGTGAATTAGATGTCTGTCTCCTATTGATGTCAGATACATTCTTGGCACTAGAGAAGAATACTAAATTATCTGCATAAAGGATATGCTAACTGTTTGATAGAGAGTGATGGACTAAGTTAATAGAGAATAAATGATAGGAAAGTGTAGTATATGAGGATATAATGCCATTGAGGGGCCTAATTTGCCAATGACCCACGCGCCTAAAGGGTAAGTGAGTTTATTGAGCTAATTAGCCCCCTCTATGGCATTATATCCTCATATGATACACTTTCCTAGCATTTGTTTTATATAGTACATTAGGATGGTTAGTATTTTTTTTGTAGATTGCATTTGCAATCATATCCTGGTTTGCTTTGTGTTATTTTATCCCTGCTGCTTTTCTATACATACAAACATATGAAATGCCATCATAAACAGGCCTCATGGTCTATTGAGTCTGCTCAATTGTGCAGCTAGCCCCTCAACTTGCAACTACCCTTCCCCTCCTCATAACCACCCCCCACTCTGTCCCACCGTCTCTTAAATCCTCCCACCGTTCTACATGATACCACCTCCTCGGGCAGAGTGTTCCACTTATCTACCACCCTTTCTATGAAAACGTGTCTTCTGATTTCCCTCCTGAATCCCCCCCTCCAATCTCAACAGATGCCCTCTCATGTCCTCCCCCCTTCTGATCTGAAGAACCCCTTCTGTATTAATCTTGTTAATACCCTTTAGGTACTTGAAGGTTACGATCATATGCCTCCTATCCCTCCTCTCTTCCAGGGAATACATTTGCAACTCTCCCAGCCTCTCCTCATAGGATTTTGCCTCAAGTCCCTGTATCATCTTAGTTGCCCTACACTAGCAGTCTGATGTCCCTCTTCAGGAATGGATGCCAGTACTGCACACAGTATTGCAGGTGACGCCTGACCAGTGACCTGTACAGGGGTAGGATCACTTCTCTATCGCCTGGAGGAGATTACCCTCGCTATGCACCCCAGCATCTTGTTTGCCTTTGCAACCGCCTTCTTGCGTTGAGCTGAGTGGTTCATACTCCCCGTTATTAGTACCCCTAGATCCTTTTCCTCCACTGTGCTTCCCAACTGTACCCCTCCCAACTGATATTTCCTCCCCTGGTTCCTTACTCCAAAGTGCAGTACCTTGCACTTTTTGGCGTTGAACCCCAACTGCCATGTCTCTGACCATTCCTGTAGTTTGGTTAGGTCTTCCTGCAGCCCCCTCCACCCCTCTATGTCATCTACCACAGCATCAATCTTAGTATCATCTGTGAACAGACTGATCCTACTCCAGATCCCGTTTGAGATATCGGCTATTAATATCCTGAATAGCACCAGTCCCAGTACTGAACCTTGGGGCACCCTGCTCATGACGACCCTTGGTCATGACAGTTCCCCCAACACCACCACCCTTTGCCACCTGCCCCTCAGCCAGTTGGTGATCCAGTTAATTATTTTTTTATCTCTGTATGTTCTGCAGACCCCGACCCTTCAGGACCACCAAGGAGTCATCCTCCTGCCTCACTCGCCCTACCCAGACTTATCTCTCCGTCCCCATGGAGCTGTGCCCCCCCCGAGCGGGGCTGAGGTGGGGTGGGCAAGCATCTGGATACTGAAAGTTTCATTGGACCGGAGGTAGTCCGGCAGGCAAGAGTACATAGGAGGCATGCTCCGGGTGCTCCTTCCCGGCATTGGCAGGCGTTTTCCCTGTTTTTCTTATGGAGGAGTGGCATGCACCTCTACGCCAAGGCATCACTGCTGGCATCACCACAACCCCTTCCCTCGATGTTGGCTCTGTGCTTGCCGTGCCACTAACTTCCACCAGAGGCCAGTCAGATGCTGGGCGTGGATCCCCCTCCTTCCCGGGAGAGGAGAGAAGAGCTGTCCTCCAGATGCTCAATCCTCTCCCTCCCCTGCTGGCTCTCGATAACCCGGGATCATTCCCAGCTGACTATTTTTGTCCCCACCCCAATGTATTCTAGTTTTCCCCCCAGCCTCCCATGTGGCACTGAGTCAAAATCCTTGCTGATGTCCACTGCATGGCCCCTGTCCAGTTCCCTAGTAACCCAGTCACAGTACTTGACTAGATTTGTCTGGCAGGATCTGCTTGATATAAAATCATCTTGGAGCCCATTGTCTTCCAGAAAGGTCACCAGCCTCTCTTTTAGGATTGATTCCATGAGTTTCCCCACAATTGAAGTGAGACTCAACGGTCTGTAGTTGCCTGGATCATCCTTCGGGTCACTTTTCCGAATGGGCATCACATGGGCCATCCTCCAGTCCTGTGGCATGCATCCTGTGTCCAGTGATGTACTGAACAGGTCTGACAGTGGCCCCACCAGGATCTTCACTAGCTCCCTAAGTACCCTAGAGTGAATGCCATCTGGGCCTGGCCCTTGTCCACCCTCAGTGCCCTTAGTCCCTCCAGCACCCTGTCCTCTATAATTCTGATATCAATCACCCTCGCCCCTCCTCTGCCCACTCCACCCTTTCCATAGGGTATCAGCCCACGTTTCCTTCGTGAACACAGAGCAGAAGTACTCATTCAGTGCCTCAGCATGATCCTCCCCCTTCTCCACCCACCCACTCCCCATCTTTCGTAATCCTCAAAGTCTGGTCTTTGTTTCTTCTTCTTTCAGCAGTGTATCTGAAGAAGTCCTTTTACCCATCCTTGATTCCCTGTGCCAGTCTCAGCTCTCTGGAAGCCTTTGCCTCTCTGACTAGCCTGGTAACCTCCCTGGACTTCTTAGTGTACTCATCTTTGTCCCCTTACCCTCCCGATTTCCTAAACCTCTGGAATGCTTTTCTCTTGGCCCTCACCCCTTCCATTGCCTCCCGAGTCAGAAAGCTCGGCTTCTTTGCTCTCCCCTTCTTGCTCCTTGTCCTGGTGCAGGTCTCAGTAGCCTCTGCCAGCCCTTTCTAAATGATATTCCATTTTTGGATGGCACTCATGCATGTCTGAATTCCTACCAGATGTTCAACCAAAATGTCCCCCCATCCTTTTAAAGTCTGCTCCCTTAAAATCGATCACCCTGATACCTGTTCCTCCTGTTACTCATCCCATATTGAATGTGAACCCCACCGTATGATGGTTGCTCCCAGCCAGGGGATATTCCACCCCCAAGTCCCTTACAGCCTCCCCGTTTGTTAATACCAGGTCCAGAGACCTACCCTCCCTAGTCAGCTTGCGGACCAGTTGCACCAGGAAGCAATCCTGAAATGCATCTAGTAATCTCTGCTCCTTTGCACATGTGTGATTGGGGTGTTCCAGTCCACCCCAGGGAGGTTGAAGTCCCCCCCACCACAACGGTGTCCCCTTCTTACATCCATAGGGTCTCTGTCCTGCCCTCCACCCCCTCCTCTCTCATACGCTTTATCCCCCTCCCTCACATAGATCACCACACCCCCTCCCTTTCCCCCTAGTCCTGTCCTTTCTGACTATCCTGTACCCTGGGATCATCATATCCCAGTCCTGGTTCTGAGTGGCCCATGTCTCTGTGATGGCAGCAATGCAGGGTAGAGTCTTCCTGTATAAGGAGGTGTGGTTAAGGCGGTTGGTCCCTTACTTGTGTGCCTTGGAGGACCAAAAATGGCACATGTTTCCAGTTGGCATAGTGAAGGGCTTGGATGAGTACACTCCTTCACACTTATCCACTGTTAAAACGAGTGGTCTAACAGGCTTAATTCTGTAAGTGAAAGTGAAAGCCACAACTCTAGGTATGCACATTAACGTTGACTCTAATGCACATGCCCGGAGTCACGACTTTTAACTTTCTCTTACAGAATTAAACAAGTTACACCACTTGTTTTTGCGGCGTATTATGTTTCTTTTGCTCAGGAGACCGACTCCTGTTAGAAAATATTCATTGGCGTCTTTGTTAAAAATGAAACTTCGTTCGTGCACAAGTTTGCACGCTGTTTGTAGGTACCTTATAGTGCATGCTTGAGAGTGGGCAGTTGGCCGGCCCAGGATAAAAGTCAGGATGGAAAGGGGGATAAAAAAGCAGCTAAAAGCCAAGAGTGTCTTTAATCGGGGCAGTTCACATACGTGTGATATGTCCAACTTGCTTAAGAGGGAGATTTGAGTCAAATTAGTAGTGAGATTGGCCTGCTAGTAAGGAGATGCCGTAATGTCATGAGTTTGTTCATAAATGACGCCAAAAAATAAGGAAAAAAGTATTTAAAAACATTTTATATATTTCATTTTGTCAAGAATAAACACTAAAAAGAATCAACAACTAGTTGAGCAAAGTCAAAAAACCTCGGTGCGCAAACACTGAGGCAAGGATTACCCCAAAGGGCATTTGGCTGGGAAGCCAAGTTTCAAGAAAATACAAAATCACACATGCCCCCACAATGCAAAGCATCATAGGCTGCATATGCAAATCACCACTGAATGTTATGCTGGTCCAACTTTAAGCAGAATTGCATGGTGCCGAAAGGCCTCTCACACAGTTTGCAAAGGGTGCTAACAAAAGACATAGACACGTGTTTGTCCTACCAGGACTCATCAGTATGCTCGTCTCTTTGACACCCCAGTGGAATGGATAGCTACCTTAAGGCAGTGTGCCTTGGATATGTTGTGGTGAACCCATTAAAATAAAAAAAATATTTAAAAGACAAAAAACCTCTGTGCGCAAACACTGAGACAAGGATTACCCCAAAGGGCATTTGGCTGGGAAGCCAAGTTTCAAGAAAATACAAAATCACACATGCCCCCACAATGCAAAGCATCATGGGCTGCATATGCAAATCACCACAGAATGTTATGCTGGTTCAATTTTAAGCAGAATTGCATGGTGCCGAAAGGTCTCTCACACAGTTTGTAAAGGGTCCTACCAGGACTCATCAGTATGTCTCGCCTGTTTGACACCCCAGTGGAATGGACCAGCTACCCTTAAGGCAGTGTGCCTTGGATATGTTGTGGTGAACCCATTAAAATAAAAAAAATATTTAAAAGACAAAAAACCTCTGTGCGCAAACACTGAGGCAAGGATTACCTCAAAGGGCATTTGGCTGGGAAGCCAAGTTTCAAGAAAATACAAAATCACACATGTCCCCACAATGCAAAGCATCATGGCTGCATATGCAAATCACCACAGAATGTTATGCTGGTTCAACTTTAAGCAGAATTGCATGGTGCGAAAGGTCTCACACAGTTTGCAAAGGGTGCTAACAGAAGACATAGACACGTGTTTCATCCTACCAGGACTCATCAGTATGCCTCGTCTGTTTGACACCCCAGTGGAATGGACCAGCTACCCTTAAGGCAGTGTGCCTTGGATATGTTGTGGTGAACCCATTAAAATAAAAAACTATTTAAAAGACAAAAAACCTCTGTGCGCAAACACTGAGGCAAGGATTACCCCAAAGGGCATTTGGCTGGGAAGCCAACTTTCAAGAAAATACAAAATCACACATGCCCCCACAATGCAAAGCCTGGGTTCACCACAACATATCCAAGGCACACTGCCTTAAGGGTAGCTGGTCCATTCCACTGGGGTGTCAAACAGACGAGGCATACTGATGAGTCTTGGTAGGACGAAACGTGTCTATGTCTTCTGTTAGCACCCTTTGCAAACTGTGTGAGAGGCCTTTCAGCACCATGCAATTCTGCTTAAAATTGGACTAGCATAACATTCAGTGGTGATTTGCATCTGCAGCCCATGATGCTTTGCATTGTGGGGGCATGTGTGATTTTGTATTTAGTTGAGCAAAGTTATCACTTACATTGTTCATCACTAATTTACTTTTTATGTGTCTTTATCTGCCAAAAAAAAAACATGAATGGATATTTTGGACAAAATTTTACTTAAGCAGATTTTGTTTCCTGAGAGGGAGGGAGTTCAGTCAAAAAAAACAGGAGTCTCTGCGAAAAGAGGGAGATATCACATGTATGAGTTCACTAAAATGCTTTTTAGGGAGCTGGCTGCAGGAGGAGGAGGACTGGTCCTGCAGAGGGAAAAGTCATACACCATGGTCATTAATTAAAGTCCTATATCACGGAGGGCAGTGGTCTATGACTTTAATTGATGGCTGTGATATATGACTTTAATTGGTGTGATATATGGGGAAATAGGTGATGGGCTTTTCAGTGGGAACACAAGTCCCATCCATGTATTATAGAAAGAAAAGAAGAAGCCCGAGCATTGAGCACTGTGGGACCCCAAATGTGATAGGGCAGGGTCTGAGAGAGGGTTCAAACTGAACTTGTTGCCTGTTAGCCAAATAACTTTTTAAACCAGGGAAGGGCAATGTTGGATACACCCACGCTTTTTAGCCTATTGCAAAACAAGGTGAGATCAACCAGGACAATGGTCTTAGTTAGATCTAAGAAGACAGTTCCCATTAGCTCATCCTTGTCAATTGCGGTGGCAGTGCTATTGGTAAGTGTAAGTAGAGCCATGGTAGTGCTGTGACTTTGATGGAATCCGTGTTGAGCGGGGGGAAAGGAGGCCATAGGCAGGAGATACTCAGAGTTTGAAGGGAACAATTTTTTATAGGACCTTACTGAGTATTGATAGTATTGCGATAGGTCTGTAGTTGCAGAGACTGTTAATAGTTCCTTTTTTGAAAATGAGTACAGTGTGAGACGTCTTCCAGAGATCAGGCACAATTTGGGCTGAGAGGGGCAGGTTGAAAATTCTAGTGATCGGGGAGGCCAGTTCATTGGCAGCAATCTTCAGGAGGCTCAGTCCCTTCAGAGCCAGCAGATTTAGCTTCAGTAGTCTGCACACCTCCGAGACCTTGACTCTCCTACAACAGAAAGGAGGATGTTGCATCATTTCAGTGCTAGGAAGGGATACTTGCAAATCAGAAGGCTTTGTTAGGGTCCCACTATATGCAGTGAGGTCAGAGAAGATACGGTTGAAGGCATTCAAGATGATGGACGTGTTATTACAATTAATGCCCTCAATATCCATGTCAATATGGTTTAAAAGTACTATGCTGACCCAAGGTCTGCTTTATAGCTTCACAAAAATGGCATGGGCTACCTACAGGTGGATTCATACATTTTACAGTAGTTGCTGTTGCTTTGCCATATGGCCTGTTAACATTCTTTTCTAAGCATTCTGTAATATAGCCAATCATAGGCAGAACTGGTGGCCATAAAGGCAGCTCAGCATTTGTCACTCTTTTTAAGCAGGGAGAATAGGGGCCGATCCAGTCTTTAGTGATCAGGCCACGGACCCACCTAGAGGTTAGAGAGGTGTTCTGTCCTGGATACCAGAGAACAAATTACAGAAATGTGACAGAGCTATGTTGATGTCACTGGTAGTCCATGAACTATAAAAGTCTTTTTTTTTTCCTATGACTTTTTCTCCCATGGGGGGGGCTGGCAAGCAAAGCTTCAGCCCTCTCTCTCTGAGGGCTCCAATCCACCCTACTCAGGACATCATGTAGTCTCCCCGTTTTCCACAGCTCTCTGTTGCTGGGGTGCATATGTCAGCATACGAACGTGGAGGCGTACACACGCTGCAGAAGTCCTGCAACACCCTTCGTTCATTGGCACTCTCAGTCCCACACTGCCCTCTGGCCTCCACCCAGGGCAGTCATTTGGCAGGAACACCTAGCCTCCCTCCTTGGGAGAGGAGAGCAGTCATCCAGACCTTTGATCCTCTCCTTCCCCAGCTGACCCCCAGCAACCTGTGTTCACCACCGAACACGGGCCACTAGCATGGCAGGAGGTAAGACACAGATGCCTCAGCCCTCTACGCCACTGGGCCGGCCCAAACAATATCAGTGTTGCCTAACAACTTCATGTTTGAACTGAATGTGGTCAAAGAGGAAGAAATCCAGAAAGTGAATTACAAGTGGTGGAACTTTGGGGAGCTTAGCCCACCATACACAAAACATTGAGGAATGATCGCTGATGGTATTTGGGAGCACACCTGAACACACTACTCCATCTGGCCTAGGCACAAGAACCCAATCAGTGAGGGTGGCACATCGCCCATTGTTGGAGACTCTAGTGGGGTGAGAAATAATTTAGGTGAGCTGCAGTTTGAGAGAGCTCAGTATTGCTGTTACTGCATTTATGCCAGTCAATAATAAATTTACCTGTGTGATATGGGCAGCCCCATCTTGTCTCAGATTTTCCACGACTCAATCTTAACCACTGATTCCCACTTATGGGTCTGGGTCCGGAGGCACTAGGACCTCATGAGAGCAAATATTTTTGCAGGGTGGGAGCCGATTTTTGCTACTGACAGCACCTGCACACCTCATGTGGTGCCTGCACGCTAGCCAATAACCATTGACAGCTTCCTTAGCACTTCACCTCTGTTCTCCCCACTGTCAAGGAAACTCCGTGGGAAAAACAACAGTGTCTTCACCTTTTTCTATTGTGTCATTACATTTACTGTTTGCAGTGACATTTCTCTCTTATTCTTCTGTAGCCCTCTATATTGCCAGTGGGTATTCATAACTGGGTTTAGTGCACGCCTACCACGGGAATGGCACAGCCCAAGCTTTAGCATGTTGGGCACATGAGGATTCCAAGCAGCAGCAACTCCCCAGTTCAGCTGAGCAATTGAAAAGGAAAACAGCTACCATTATCTTCTCTCAAGAGTTTCAAGATTTTCTGTTGGGGCCACAATTCTGTATAGCAGGTTGGGGCTGCCTGGTTCCAGGAAGCACCCTTAAATTAAAATCATGCCTGTTAAGCTGTGGCTTTAAATTGACTAACCTGCCTTTCCCATTTCTGGACTGGAAGCCACTTCTGCCTTGCTAGTGTGTTTTAATGGTCTCTGTTAAAAAAAGAAAAGGTGCCACAGGTAGATATATTTTTGCTTCTTTGCTGGGATAGCGTGGGGCTTCTGGGGGGTTTTCTTCAGCTCTTGCATGGGCCCCCCCCAGCTTCCGGTTTCTGTGTGGCTGTTATTTAAAAAAAAAAGGAGGGGGAATTTTAATACTAAAGAAACTTCTGCCTTGAGGTTTTTGCCTGGTTTCTCTTGGCAATCTAAAGACAATTTCCTATTTGAGGCATTATAGCGCAGTGGTCTAAGGCTCTGAGCTGTAAATTTGGTGACATCCAGCAGACCAGACCTGGGTTTGAATCCCACAGCTTCCACTTGCATACTGTGTGATCCTGAGCAAGTCACTTAACCTCCTTGTGCTCCCAGGTCGCTCCTGTAAAAAAGCTTTCAGCTTAGTGTGCTATACCTGGTTAAACTAAATAAAAATATTTATTTATTGAATTTTGTTGACCGGGTAGGCCCACTGAGACTAGAAGTCCCTTTTTCAGGGGCAACCCGTGGGGGGGGGGAGATAAAACCAACTGAAATTGAACCAGATTAAGCTTATCTGTTATTTCTTTGCTGTCTTTACTTAGAATTGTTTTTGGGTTGTTGAACATCTAAAACCTAACTTGGTGCAAATCACAAACTATGCCCCTTAACGACCACTGTAAAGCCTTTATGAACATACCTCTTGGATTCTGCTGGTCACCACAGGGTATAACATATCTAGGAATCAAAATTACTAGTAACTTAGGGAAGATATGGGACAATAACTTTAACCCCTTTTTTGATAACATCAAAATAATTCTGGACAGATGGAAGCTTCTTAATCTCTCTTTCATGGGGAAAATCGTAGCCATCAAGATGTCCATTTCTCCCAAGATTCTTTACCTCTTTGCCAACATTTCTTTAGTCTTACCATCCTCCTTTTTTAGCTAAAATTGATAAATTAATAGGTAACTTTATCTGGGATGGGAAACCACTGAGATTTAACTGCAACAGACTTCGATCACATTGGAAAAAAGGGGGATTCGGACTCCCCTGGTTCAAAGGCTATCTCTGGGCTTTCCGAATGGCCCAAACCATTAAATGGCTTCAGAAACCCTCCCCTCATTCACCACTATGGGTTGCAATGGAATCCACATTGTGCCTGGGAGGAGTTTCCACTTCCTTCATTTTTAATCCCATTTCCTCTAAACTAAAATCTCACTCGACTATATCATCCTCTGTTCTTTATTGGAAACTAACCCACAAATTCCTGAAATCCAATCCAACACCCTGGTTTTATGCCCCCCTTATGGGGCAATCCACTGCTCACTCTAGAAGATCACCCAATTTTCTGTCGTGCATGGAGGAACAAAGGCATTTTCTTTCTCGGAGATATCTTGGACCAGAATTAGCAGGTTATACAGACCTTCCACTAGAGGGATTCTTGGTCTTTCTACACAAATCACTGTACTCAATCATGGGCAATATGGCCTGCATTATCATTCTACTTCTAATCCTGGCAAAAAGCATCACTCATAAAGCACTGATCCATGCTAAGTCAGAAGTCATCCCAGCCTGGGAACCCACAATCATAGTTCCTGCTGCATCTTCATATTGCTTCCCTACTCTTAATCTGTCGGATTTTAATTTTAATTCTCATCCATCTCCTCTGGCCCTCCTCCCTTCGCCAATGTCTTTCCGTGCACTTCCCCTGCTAGCCTTGAACGGCCATGTCAGCATCTCCTATGCCCTGGCTAGATGTACCTCAATGATTGAACACCACACAAGAACCCACACGAAAAGAGCCCACTTCTACCTGATAAATACCCTCAAGAAAATTTTTCTAATTCTCCTTTTCTGTTCAGGCAATGTTGAAGTAAATCCAGGTCCCCCAACTCAAATCACTTCTCCGTTGGAGTTTTCAGCTGCTCCTGGGATGAAACTGATGATGGTCAATATTCTAAGCCTGCTCAAAAAACTTGATCATCTTCAAGTTTGGGCAGCCCACACTGACTCAGATCTGATTATAATTACTGAGTCATGGCTAAAAAGACCAACACCGATTCTTAGATTACTATTCCAGGCTTCAAGCTCTTTAGGGCTGATAGGGATTGAGGTTGCTACGCAAATCAAAATTTGATGTTGCAGCATTTCCTATAAAACTAAGCTCAAGAATACTTAGATTGTCTCGCTTTAAACTTCACCTTCCATCCTCAGAGTGCATCACAATCATTGGTTGCTATAGACCCTGTCAGGAGCACAGAAATTTTAATGTGTTGAAATCCATAACCTTGGCTGCTAACACGGAAACAATAATCTTAGGGGACTTCAGTATGGATTAGCTCACTGCTAAATCCCACTCCCTAAAAGCCATCTGTGATGGGCTGGGTCTTACACAGATAGTAACTGAACCCATGAGATCAATGCTTCTAACTCTGCCAACAGCTCACTCTTAGATGTCATCTTAACCCGCATCCCATAAAATTACATTCTGTGTTTCCATAACGACATGAGCGACTACAGTATCGTAGTATGTACAAGATTCCAATCTAAAACCCAACAGCACCCTAAATTCAGAATCAAGCACTCGTTCTGTAAATTCAACTCAGTAAACTTCCTAACCGATCTAGCTACGATCAGGTGGCAAGACCTATATCTTGCCAAATCTGCTGATGCCACCGTCTCTGTCCTAAATGACAACCTCATCACCCTAATTAACAAGCATGCTCCTCTTATTAAAATGAGGGGTTGGAAAATCTTGCATCCGTGGTTCACCCAAGAGCTCAAATCTGCACTTACCAATAGCAACAAGCTATGGGCTAGGGCCAGGCACACAAAGAACCCAGCAGACTGGCAGGCATTTAGAACTGCCAGAAATGCCTGTGTTAAAAGTGTACATCTACTAAAGCAAACTTCTACATCTCCACTCTGGAGCAGGCCAAAGGGAACTCCCAAAAAATCTGGAAGACACTGAGATCCATTGAAGGCCATCCTGCTGCTTCCTCCCTTCCCACCAAGATTCTGGCCAAGGACAGGATGGTTGAAAATAAACTGTGAATCCTCAAAGAACTTAACCTTCGCTTTGCCACTGTCGGGTTGGCATTCGACTCCTCCCATATGCTAGCCGAGTGAATAGCAACACTAGCCCAGATTCTACACATGCTACTTCACCTCATCCCTTCCAGTTGTGCCTGTTTAGCTACAAAGAAGTCAAAGACATAATTCTTAGCCTTGACACCAAGAAAAGTGCAGGGGACAATGGCCTTGAATCATTTTTCTTGCAGTTTGGCTATGCCCAGCTCACAGCCACCATCCTTCACATCTTCAACCTCTCTATTACCACAGCCACTGTTCCATCCTGCTTGAAATCTGCCCATGTTCTTCCTCTCTTCAAATCAGGAGGTCCTTGTGACTTAAACAACAACCGTCCTATCTCTATCTTGCCCATTCTCTCCAAAGTGCTGGAAAAACTTATATACAACCAACTAAAAAATCACCTTGAAGCGCACTCACTCCTAAACCCAGCCCAATCTGGCTTCAGGTCGAAGCACAGTACCATCTCAGCCTTGGCTAAAGTTTCTAATGACTGGATCCATGCTATGGACACCAAGAAGGTTATTGGTGCAGTCTTTCTAGACCTCAGTAAGGCCTTTGACACTGTAGACCATCACCTCCTAATCACCTGTCTTGCCTACATAGGTGCCACTCCACTTACCTTACAGTGGTTTAACAGTTATCTCACAGAAAGGATACAAAAGTCAAAGCTGATGGCCTACTATCTGCCCCCTTCAAACTGCCAGAGAGTCCTCAGGCTCCATCCTAGGACCAATCCTTTTCCCTGTACATCAACAACCTTGGCTCCTACATAATGAACTCCCAGTATATACTTCTTTGCGGATGATATGGTTTTGTACACATCAGGCTCGTCCTTAACTGAAGTCAGGGAAGCACTCCAAGCTGACTTTATCCAGTTAGAAAGCAACCTTATCAATGTCAAGCTTCTCTTAAATGCCAAAAAAAACAAGACAATGATTTTCTTGAGATTTGCCTTGTCTGGTGCCCTACCTACCCCACCTAAAAATGTCATAGTTACCTCCCTAGGTGAACCCTTGGAAGTCGTACCTAAATTTAAATATCTAGGTATGTGGATAGACAACAAGCTTTCCTTCAGCAACCACATTGAGGATCTATCAAAGAAACTTAAAGCACGCTTGGGTTTCTTCTTTAGAAATAGGACCCTCTTTTCTCTCGCGACCCACAAAAGACTTGTCCAAGAAACATTCCTTCTCTTGCTTGACTACGAAGACATTATCTTTATCTCCTCCCCAACCTTGAGCCTATCTAAACTGTCATACTCTATCACTGTGCTCTTCACTTCATTACTAACTCTGCATACAGGACCCACCACTGTGATCTTTATGCAGCAGTTGAGTGGACCTCTCTTGCCACCAGACACCTCCTGCATGCTGGCATTTGGACCCTCAACTACTACTCTACAAACTGCCTGTCTATTTAACGTCTCTCATACACATCTCGCATAGTGTCTACTCCCTAAGGAAATCCAATCTTATCCTACTAGATGTTCCGAGGACACATACCACAGCTGGCCAAAGAGCTGTCTCATAAACCCTCCCAAACATTTGGAACCAACTACAAGCCATGCTGAAGCTAACCAGTATCGTATCAATTAACTCCTACAAAACACTAGCTATCTCTAAATTAAAAGACATACGTAGGTGCTACTAGGCCCCCAACGCCAAGTCAACTTCCTAGGTACCAACTGGCCCTCTACTTATTAAGCTGAAATGTGTTGCATAATTTAGGACAAGGTTAAAGCTGGAATGTACTGCATATATAGCATAAGGACTTCTAGTGTGTATACATCTTGTATTATATATTTTTTCTTTGTTGTTCTGCATTTTATATCTCCTGTCTATGTAATTGCGAACTGTATGTGTATATGCCTCAGGAACTCCTTGTGAATGAACTTGCTCAACTGAGTCTTTCCTGCAATAAACTTGAACTGAACTCACTCTTAGATCATTCTCAGACTTGCAGGTCACATGGAAACTTCCTAAACAGGACTTCTGGAGGTTTTTACAAATTCGGGCAGTTTATAACTCTCTCTCTAGTTTAATGTATAGGCATACTCTTCCAAACCCATACATCTCGCACTGGACTAATTTATCAGTAAAATTAAATAACTCCATTTACAAAGACATTATTGATAATCTACCTGATCAGTCTACACAGGCCCAAAAAAATGGAGTACTCTTCTTAACTACAATATTTCAGATGCACAATGGAGTAATTGTTGGCGTATTGCACATAATACCTTTAAAGATACCCGTAGTTCTTTAATACAAACTAAAATCCTACATCTTTGGTATAGAACCCCCACTGTGCTTCAACAAATGGGCCTATTAAATAACAATAATTGCTGATGCTGCAATTTGGCCAATGGGGATCTACTTCATATCTTGTGGTTTTGTGCTCCCATTAATAAGCTCTAGCATAAAGTCTGTTTACTTGCCTCCAGAGTAACAGAACAAAAACTACCTTTTGACCCCAAGCTATTCCTTCTAGGCATCCTTATCCTCAATAGCTCTCTCCTCTCACATGCACATTTTAGATGGCTAAGCATACTTTCTCTTCTGGTCAAATGCCTGATTCTTATGAAATGGAAATCAACTCTGGTGCCTTCTCTTTCAGGCGTTCTTCAAAGCCTCTTTCAGTATGCCTCCCTAAACCGATCATCTCATGTTACTGATAACCAACTCACTGTATATGACAGATGTTGGCAGAATTACTTCAAGTACATCAAACCTAGTTCTTCTAGACCCTAATTCTTATGGATATTTAGCCCTCCTTATTTTACTCTTAGATTAGGTTTTCTTGAAACTTTTGTGCACAGATTTCTCCTCTTTTTTCCATTCTTCCCTGTTTTCTCCCTCTCTCCTTCCCTTCTTCCTTGCTTTTTTCCTCTCTTCTTTATTTCCTTGCACACATTTCTCTTATATTCACCTCTCCATTACTGAACATTGTTCATATAACCACATTTATCACTTTTGCAGTTTACTGAATGCCTTGCTACAGCCTGCCCTAGCATGTATTTCATACATGGTTGCTATTTCTGATCCTATAATACCTTATTGATTGTAAATCTTCTGCTCTCCACTTACATCCTGTCTAGGTTTGTGTTTTATTATCAATACATGTATATAAGGCTTCTCCAATATGTTTACATTAAATACTGTGTTTTGTCAAGTGATATTTTATACCTTACATGGAGGATAGTCTTCTATTGTATTAGATGTGTGCTTTCTTATATACTCGAATTTTAATAAAAAGATAAAGTGAAAAAAAAACCTAGCTTGGTGTGCTTGTAGTAGTGCTGTTTTCCTTTGCTGTCTTTACTTGCTACAAATGTTATCTTGTCTGTCTTGCCCAGTAGTTTGGGGGAGGGGTGCTAATTGACCTCTGACCTTAGCTATGTCCTAACTGGAGGTGGGGCTAAGTCAGATTTGAGGTAGCAACTTGATATTTGGTTTCTCAGAAGAGACCAGAATGGGAAGGATCCAGATTCATTTCAGTGCAGTGCAGTAACTGCTCATTGCTGTTTTTTGTTTTAAACTTAGATTTGTGGGCTTTTAGTGGTACTATTATTTCTTTGCTGTCTTTACTTAGAATTTTTTTGGGCTGTTGAAAATTTAAAACCTAGTTTTGTGTGCTTGTACGGTAGTGGTGCTGTTTTCCTTTGCTGTCTGTGCTTGCTGCAAATGTTGTCTTATCTGTCTTACCCTGTAGTTTGGGGGAGGTGTGCTAATTGTCTGACCTCTGACCTCAGCTGCGTGATAACTGGAGGTGGGGCTAAGTCAGATTTGAGGTAGCAAGCTGATATTTGGTTTCTCAGAACAGACCAGAAGGGGGAAGGATCCTGATTCATTTCAATGCAGTGCAGTAACTGTTCATTGCTGTTTTTGTTTTAAACATAGATTTCTGGGCTTTTAGTGGTACTGTTATTTCTTTGAACACCCTTCCTCCCCTGCCCCCCACTGCCCCCCCCCACTCTTAATTATATACCCCATTAAATCTGATTGACAGGCACTAAGCATAGGAATATGCAGGGGTCATGGAGTAGGAGGGGCAAAAGGGGGAGGAAGCCCACCCTCGGTAAAAGTGTTTTGACTCAATTTTTTTGTTTGTTTTTGTTTTCCTTCTTTAAAAAAAAGTGTCTGAGAATCAGTGGCAGGATTTTCAGGACAATAAATTAATAAAGAAGGAACTATAAGGAGAGCTTCAGTAACAGACAAGTACTGGAATAGTAGTATAAGAGCAGTATAATGTGAGGAGTGATGCAATGCAGTGGATGCGGGGCAGCCATATTCAGGCAGACCTTCTGGACGCTGAGGTGCTGCCCTATCTATAGGCATCTCTCTGGACTGCAGGATGAGATAGCCAGACTCAAAGCAGAAGTAAACTGGGCCAGGAGTACCTTAGCCCCTATCCAGAGACCACCCAGTCCAACGCCACTGCCTCAAAGGATGCCAAGAATGAGGAAAGGAAAATGGGGTCAGCCATCTGCACAGGGGTGCTCTACAGACCACCATCCCAGGAGGAAGAAACAGATAGGGAGCTGATGCTAGCCATCCAAAGGATGGCAGACAAAAGTGAGGTGGTGCTGGTTGGAGACTTCAATATTCCAGATGTGGACTGGAGCCTCCCAGCAGCAGCATCAATCAGGAGCAGATTTAGCCTGGATTCCCTTCAAGGTACCTTCCTCACTGGCCTGGTGGCACTGAGGGTTGAGTTGCTGGACGCCACACCTCGCACCACACCAGCAACCCAAGTTAGGGAGTGAGCTTGTGCTCCGGGGGTTGGCAGGGGAGGGAGAGGATTGAGCACCCGCTGGGCTGCTCTCCTGTCCCAGGGAGAGGGAATTGAACTGTTCAGCACTCCAGTGGCCCCCGGTGAAGAACGGGGGCACTGCAGAAGTACTGGACCGCAAGCACACCGCATGGCTGATGCAGGCAGGTTGCCATGCGCCGCAGTGTCAGAACAGGCACCATGCACTGGGGGAGTGGGATGGAGGGAGCAATCTTGGGGACTACACAAGGAAAAAAAAACTCCCAACCTGGATAGGCGATGGCCCTTCCAGCGCTACTGCCACATGCCCAATGCCGGTTCCCTGCCACTGCCCCTTCAGTCTCCCCAGGTCGTTAGCCCCCCAGGCCCAGGGAGGATTCATAACATCCTTGAAGATGGCAGAGAACACAGTGGGCGGTACAGTGAGATGGTGAGAGAAGAGGCCTGGGAGAGTTCCGGAGTTGGGGGTGATAAAAATAGAATTTCAAAAAAAAAGGTGCCTTCCTCAAGCAACTGGTCATGGAACCAACTCGGCAGAAGGTAATACTGGACCTCATGCTCACAAATGGGGACAGTGTGATGGGGTAATAGTGGGGAAGCACCTGGGGAACAGTGACCACAGGTCACTGTGATTTGAAATCATAGAAAGAGCAGAACCAAACCACACAAAACATGTATCCTGTATTTTAGAGGGGCAGACTTGGGGGAAAATGGGGAGATGCTTGAAAGAGGCAGTAATGGGAATGGGACGGGAATCAGGGGTTGAGGAACAGTGGGCAATATTTAAAACAGGGATTACAAGAGCAACAGAATTATGTGTTAAGTAGGTTAGCAAGGGGAAAAGGAGGCCATTACGGTTTTCCAAGGAGGTAGCGGAGAAAGTAAAAGCCAAAAAGATTGCATTCAGGCAATACAAAAAGACGCAGGCAGAAGGGGATAGGAAGAAGTACCAGGAGAAGCAAAGGGAGGTAGGGAGGTCAGTAAGGGAAGCCAAAGCTCAGACACAAGAGTGCATCGCAAAATCAGTGCGTAGAGGGGACAAAACATTTTATGGCTACATAAATGAGAAAAGAAAGGCAAAGGGAAGAATAGTGAGACTGAAGGGGGAGGATGGGGGCCGTATGGGGGATGACAACAGTAAAGCTGACATACTTAACAGGTATTTCTGCTCAGTCTTTTCTGAGGAAGAGGACGGTAATGGGCCTACAGGGAGTACAAGGGGTGGGAATGGCGCAGAAGTGGACACAAGTCCCTTTACATGGGAAAGGGTCCTAAAGGAACTGGAAGGAAAAAGAGTTGATAAAGCAATGGGGCCAAATGGGGTACACCCCAGGGTCCTAAAGTAACTAGGAGATGTGGTGGCTGAACCTCTGGCAATCCTGTTTAGCTGATCACTGGAAACAGGGGAGGTATCCAAAGACTGGAGGACAGCAGATGTAGTCCCCTTATACAAAAGCAGGAACAAAGAGGAAGCAGGGAACTACAGACCAGTCAGCCTAACTTTGGCAGTGGGGAAGATCATGGAAGTACTACTGAAGGAGAGATTGGTGGAACATCTGGTTACCAACGGATTACAGGACCTAAGGCAACATGGTTTCACCAGGGGGAGGTCATATCAGACTAGCCTCATTGAGTTTTTCGGCTCGGTGACAAGGGAGGTGGGTCAGGGGAAGGCAGTGGACATGGCCTATCTGGACTTCAGCAAGGCCTTTGACACTGTGCCACATTTTTATTTATTTAGTTTTTTGTTGACTCGGTAAGTGCACGTAGAAAGCAATTAAACAAACTGAGGAATATGGGAGTGGGCAGGACAGTAGTGCAGTGGGTAGGTAATTGGCTGAGTGGCAGGACACAGAGGGTGGTGGCAAATGGCTGTCACTCCACAGAGGGAAGAGTGACCAGTGGGGTACCACAGGGATCAGTGCTGGGACCAGTCCTATTCAATGTTCTCATCAGTGACATTGTGCAGGACCTAGAAGGCAGAATTTCCCTATTCGCTGATGACATGAAGCTCTGTAACAGAGTGGACATACCAGAGGATGTAGACAGAATGAGGAGGGATCTGCAGAAGCTTGAAGAATGGTCAAGGATTTGGCAAGTTGAAATTCAATGCCAGGAAGTGAAAGATAATGCATATGGGGAACAAAAACCCTGGAACAACATATCAGTTGGGGGGGTGAGGATATAGCATGCACCAAGCAGGAAAGGGACCTTGGGGTTATCATCTCTGATGACCTCAAGGTAGGAAAACAATGCGACAAGGCAGCAGGTAAAGCAAATAGGATGCTGGGATGCATAGGCAAGGGGCATCACCAGCAGGAAAAGGGAGGTCATAATTCCACTATACAAGACACTAGTGAGGCCCCACCTGGAGTACAGTGAACAATTTTGGAGACCGTACCTACGTAAGGACAAAGGGTAGAGAAGGTTCAGAGGACGGTAACAAAGATGGTACAGGAATTGCATCACAAGTCCTATCAGGACAAGTTGAAGGACTTGAATATGTACTCCCTGGAGGAGAGGAGGGAGAGAGGGGATATGATAGAGACATACAAGCACCTTACAGGGAGGAACAGGGTGCAGGAATACACTATTTTCCAGCAGAAAAGATATTCTAGGACTAGAGGACATGGGATGAAGTTGGAGGGAGGGTGATTCAGAGGAAACTTGAAGAAGAATTTCTTCACGGAATGGATGGTGGACAAGTGGAACATCCTGGTAGAGGAAGTGGTGGGGGCTGAAACAATCACGAGATTTAAGAATGCATGGAATAGACATAAGGGAATTCTGGGGGTCAGGGGTAAGGGGCAACAGACTTCTAGGAAAACATACAGTTAACTTACAAACTCAAATGAGCAGACTGGGTGGGCCATAGGCCCTTATTTGCTGACAGCATCTATGTATCTATGTATGGTGTAAGCTGTTGTTGGTATTTTTAGCGAATCGGGGAAATTTGGTCAGGACACCAGGGAAATTCCCCTACTCTCCTGTAGGTGGATGGGCTGTCTTGCTGTGAGATGGCCACTGTGGGAGAGACTTCGGAGGAGAAGGACGCTAGTTTAGTGGTGGGGAAGGCCTCACTGCTAACTGAGCAACAAATTCTTGATAAAATGCGCAAAAATCAGGAAACTGATGGAGAATAAATATTTCACAAGGCTAATTCTTTACCAGATATTTTTTTACTGATTGAAAACGTTACCACTATGAAGAATAACAGAGCTATGGATGGAATGAGTACTTTCACAGCTGACAATCAAGCAGAGATTCATTCCGCTCCAGAGGGAATGTCATGCTCAAACCAGAGTGCTGTGTTAATTGGGGCTGCAGCTGATTCACCCAACAGACCAAACGAACAAACTGACAGCAAATATGAGGAAGTGGCCAAAAAGAAGCTTCTCCCGCCAGAGAGTGAGTGGTTGTTTACAAACAATGCTACTTTTTCTAATAGTGACTGTGTTAAGGCTGGCAGCTCTTTTGCTAAGTTTAGTGAGTGGCAAAAGCCTGAAGCAATGCCGAAAAATGGCAATAGCGTTGACGAGAAAGTTTCCCCCCCACTAGCGTGATAGTAGTGTCAACCCGCTTCCAGCCACTTTCAGAGTTTGCTCTTTATGGGAAGGCGCATCCTACTAAAGAAGCAGGGTTTGTTTATAAACCACCAGTTAAGCGGGGAACTGAATCTGCTGTGTCCACCCCGATAACATTTCAAACCAATGTAAATCTTCAAGAGGGTGTGACGGAATTTAGTTTTCAGTGGCCGCTGGCTCCACAAGCACTGCCTGTAACCACAGAAGCCGCTAAATCTACAGTACGGGAGCATCAAGCAAGGAATATGAATGCTTCAGCAGCTCAAACAGTTTCTACTACTCAAGTGCAGGTCCCAGCAAACACAAGAGATCATGACAAGAACTAGCCGCCTCAGAAGGCGCTCCTAGAAGCAGGCTGGGAAAAATCTGCCACATGGGTTTGGTCTCCAGACACTGCATGGGACGCTACCTTTAACTTACAAGCAGATTCCACAGAGTGGAAACCTGGACTTTTTAAATACCATTCGACTGGGGAAAATGATGCTGGGCCAATTTCTGCAGAAAAAAAAGCAAGTCTTGTAGCAAACATACCTTTACAGCCTAACAAAGTACAACCGGCTATACAATCAAAAACCTTCACTATTCTTCGTAAAGAGAAGCCCATAACATCCCCTCCTCAAGAATCAGAAGTCATAGCTTTGGCTAAAGCAGCCCCCCTCCTCCTAACCCCCCCTCATCCACAGGCAGAACCCACAGGAATAGTTTTTTTTTTTTTTTGAACTTAATCTTTATTAGTTTTCCATTTTCAGTTCCTTATTACATTATACTTCATTACAGAAGGCAACAGGTAAACACACATATATCTCCATACTAATACATCAGTTGCAGGACATTATATAAAATCATCTTTTCCTAAGTATATCCCTTGTTTATATTTGTCCTTTTTATGTCTTGCAGGTTGGACAGAGTACTTGCGTCCCTTCCCAGATGATGAGGTTAGTCAGAGGCCCTGTTTCTGACTTACAGCCAGAGGACAATCGGCTCTGTTCCAACCACTTCACTTCTGTTCACTCCATTCTCTCCCTCAACAAGTACCCTTTCAATAAACTTATTTCTGAAGAGTCAATCTAGTATTCTGTGTGTTTCCTAGTTCCCCCCTATTCTCTGTGTATGTCCCACACAGCACTTTACTGCACAGTACATACTTTATGCACGTTCCAAGAACTAAAGACATACAAAATAGGAATATTTAGAAAGTACGGGACAAACAAACTAAAAACCCCCCAAATAACATTTGCTCGATCAGTTTATGTCCAGGGTTAAGGCTGGGTCCTACAGGTATAAGATGTAAGATGTAAGATGGGGGACCCAGGGATTCCCATCTACTCACAATGCTGAAGGATGTTATATTCCTTATTTCAACAGGAGTTGTTCTAATATTGGTGTGCCTTTTTTGATCTCCACATATTCAAAGAAGGGAAGCCACCTTGAGTTAAACTGGTCTGTTTGAAGTCTGAGTTGAGCAGTCAGAGCCTCCACTGTCTTACTGTTTATCACATTTGCCCACCATGCCGCGTATGATACTTTGTCTGAGGTCAGCCATCGCTGTGTGATAGCCTTGGAAGCAGCAGCTATCAGTATGAAGAATAAATATCTTTGGGCTTTTTATTTCACTCCGGGGGGGGGCCAGTATCATATGCGGGAACTCTGGTACATGCTCTAGTTGTAAAATTTCTTTAATTGCTGTTTTTATCTCCTCCCAATAATTTCCTATCTTAGGGCAGGCCCAAAAAATATGAAATTGAGACCCTTTGTCTGGGCATCCCCTCCAGCATCTATTGGTTTGGGAATTTCCATATTTAGAAGAAATATCAGGAGTGATAAAGTATCTAGTTGAGATTTTCCACCTAAACTCCCTCCACACTGGAGAGTTTGTTGTTTTATGTACTCCTTGTCAGATTAAGCTCCAATCTTTACTTGATATTTGATTCTCATATTCAGCTTGCCATTTATTTTCTACCGCTTGGATATGTAAGGAGCCAGTACCTTCCTGTAATGTTTGATGTATGTATGAAATGAATTTTTTGTATCCGGCATATAACTCTTTTGATGTATATACATCAATGGGGGTGCTGGGTTGCTTTGTATGGCACAGATCCCGGCTGTATTAGTTATAAAATGCCTACATTGGAGGTATCTGAAAAAATCTTTGTGGGAAATCCCAAACTCCTCTTGCAACAATGAAAAGGTTTTAACACCTTCCTTGTTAACCATTTGGTGCAGGTATATGAGCCTCTTGTCTGCCCACCTGCCCCAGCAGGTATCTTTGTGGGTGGCTGGGAATTGTGGTAGGTACTTTAGTGGGATATATTTCCAAGTAGGAGAGAATATCTCCCACCATTGTCTTGTCTTTAGCCGGACCTTAAGTGTGTTTTTTGTCCAAATATTTCCTAGCGCCTTAAGGTCCAAGCCTTTCATTATCCAGGGTAGAAACCTCAGAGGTATCCAAGGGTGAGTTTTTTCCTCTAGTTTATACCAACCCCCCTCTTTTCCCGGCTGTAGCATTTTTGATATTGGAGTTATCTGTGCCGCAAGATGGTGCTTCAATAAGTCAGGAACTCCCAACCCTCCTTTATCCTTAGCTTCTGTTAGCATGCACCACTTTTTACATGGGCGACGCCCAGCCCAGATAAAATTAGATAGCTTCCTTCTCAACTCTCGCCACTCCACTCCTTTGAAAGGGAGGGGAAGAGTAGAGAACAAAAATAGGAATCTGGGCAAAATATTCATCTTTATTGCCTCAATTCTATTCATGAAACAAAGAGGGACATTTTGCCACCTTTGCAGGTCCTCAAATACCTTCTCCTTTAATGCTTGATAGTTGTACAAGTACAACTTAGTCAGCTCAGTGGGTATGGATACCCCTAAGTATTTAATTTTATCTTTAACCCATTTAAAAGATTAAAGGTTTTGTAGTTTTTTAAGTGGAGGTCCCTCCAGGCTTAAAATTCCTGTTTTTTCTATATTTACTTTAAATCCTGAAATCTTTCCGAATTTATCTAAGATTTGAAGTACCTCTGGTACTGAGGTCTCGGGCTTTTCCAAATATATTACAGTGTCATCTGCATTTAAAGAAATTTTATTTTCTATGCCATTAATTGATATCCCCTTCACATTTTGGGTTTTCACGGATGGTCTGGGCCAACAGTTCCATCATAAGGGCAAATAATGAAAAGGGATAGGAGCACCCTAGTGTGTTCCTCTGTTTATATTAAAGAATCTGAATTTGTGCCATTGACTCTGACTCGGGCTGTTGGATTTTGATAGCATAAGGTAACCCAATTAAGGAAATTACCCCCCACTCCCATCTTTGACATTACCTCTTTCATATATACCCAGTTCACCTGGTCAAATGCTTTCTCAGCATCTAAAAATATTGCCATAGGGTTTGTGTTTGAGGGGTGTTTATGCGTGATAATGTTAAGAAGTTTTATGACATTATCCTGCAGGTGTCCATGTGGTATAAATCCTGTTTGGTTGGGGTGTACCGACAGTTCTATGTGGTGTTGTAGTCTGGATGCAAGAATACAGGTTAAGATTTTTAGGTCTTGATTAAGAAGTGAGATTGGCCTGTACGATGCACACTGGGACCGTGGCTTCCCTGGTTTTGGAATAACTGTAATCAGGGCTTCTTTCCAAGACTTCAGAAAAGTGCCTTCCTCTAGGCTGGTGTTATAAAATTGAACTAACCGAGATATCAGGGTTTTGCTCAGTTTCTTATACCATTCGGCTGGTAGGCCGTCCGGTCCAGGTGTTTTCCCCGTCGGGAGATCTTTTATAGTTCTCAAAGCTTCTTGCACTGTAATTAGAGCAGAAAGTGCTTCCTGCGCTTTTGTGGGCAGGGTTGGTAATTTAATGGTATCTAAAAAGGTTGCTGTGTCTAACTGGACCTCCTCCTCTACTTTATATTCAGTATATAGCGCTCTGTAAAATGCCTTGAACTGAGAAGCAATGTCCGCTGGTTTAGACCAGGACTTATCTAGGTCTGACATATCTCTTATAACTGAGACATGCCTTTCGGGCTGTCTTTCATGAAAGCGGAAGGCCAACAACCTCAGTGCCTTTCCACCCGTCTCATGATATTTTTGACTAGAAAATCTAAGGTGTCCCTCAGCCCGTCTATTCTCCAATTCTAATAATTCCGACCGGACTTGAGTTAAGTCCTTTAGAACTTGTTTAGCTCCTGTGCCCTTTTTATGTATGGCTTCCAATTCAGACAATTTCTCCATTAGAGTCTTTTCTTTGGCTTTTGCTTGTCTTTTCTTGGCCGATGCATAACTAATTATCTGCCCCGACCACTGCTTTTAGGGTATCCCACCAAATCATAGGTGAACTATTTTCTATAAATCAATCTTTCTCCAAATTTTCTATTGTTGTAACCATAAGTTTTTTAAAGGTTTCCTCATTTAATAAAGAGACATTAAGTCTCCATAAGGGTGATTTGCCTTCCATGCCAATAGAGAGACCAATGGAAATTGGGCTATGATTGAACAGAGTAATCGGGTGTATTCTAGAGTGCGTGAACAAGTGCATGTCTGTTTTGAGTGTAAGGAAAAGATCTATATGAGAATAGGAGTTTTGTGCCCCAGAGAAAAAGGTGTAATCTCTCTGTCTTTCAGATGGTGTGTCTTCCACATGTCCACCAACCCAAATTCTACCATTAGTGCTCTAAGTCTTTTGCTCACTACCTTATTGGTGTTTTGGTTGCCAGGCGAGTGATCTAACTGTGGAGAAGGCACAGTGTTAAAGTCCCCACCCACTAGTATCTGACCCTGGGGTAAATCGGATAATTTGTTGAAGACTTCTCCTAAAAACTTTTCTGTACCCACATTTGGGGCGTATATGTTACTAGGTGTAACATTTTATCCTGTATCAAACACGTTACCCTGATAAACCTGCCTTGGTACCCTTCCTCTGTAGAGTGTATCTTCAGGGGGCTGTTACGCCTGAACAGAATCGCTACTCCTGTCTTTTTATTGTCGGGTGTGATGCTGCCACCACTTGGCCCACCCACCTCCTCCTGAGTTTAGCATGTTCCAGCTGTAAGAGGTGTGTGTCCTGTAAAAAGGCCACATCACATCTCAGATGTTGAAGTTCCGTTAATAGCCAAGAGCGCTTAATTGGGGAGTTAACACCTCTGACATTATATGATACAATATTCAGTGGAGACATAATATATGTAAAAGTGTATCTGCTATGAGCCAGATCTTCAGCTTATTTTCTCCCTTCCCCGTCACCCCCATCCAACCTTCAAGACCCAGAAATTAAAAGTTAAGACTGTCAAAACTTTAAATTGGAAAAAATTAATTACAGACTTAGTACCTAACTGTGGTACTATTACAACAAGTAACCTTAAAACTATATACAAAGAGTTTATATTGTTTCCCATGACTTCCAGTGAAACCCATGATGACACTGTGGGGGGTCAACTCCGACCCAAGTAGTGCCCCTTAAATTTGGGGCAAGAGGTATAGATTGTCTCCCTAAAAGGGAATTTCTACCACCCCTTTTTATCCGTCACTAAAGGAATGATCCCAAACTGTGTGCTTGATATCTGATTTCCTTTAATTCTGCTCCCCTTTTCTTTTATATTCTTACATCTCCCTTGCCATATTATTTCCACCCCACCTATCTCCGTCTTTGAAAGTGCCCTTTATTAGGCATGCTGAAGTTTTATAACAGTACTTCTGACCCTCCTAAAAATCCTTAGGTGATTTGGTACCCCTTGTGACTGCGTGACTAATGGCCCTTAATTGGGTCCCTCATGTCTGTGGCTATTAAACCGCTTCTTGCTCTGTATATTTATCTTCTCCCCCCCCTTTATAAGTTCCTTAAGAGAGTCTGACTGCAACATCTAGGTAAGGCTTCCCTTGGTCATCCTGCCTCCTTTGCTTCCCATTTGTCTGTCTCCTCCCTCCCTCCTCCAGCCTTTAGTTAGCCTTTACCTAACCCCTTCACTTTTTCACCCTATCCAGGAGGAAGATGGTAGCCCAGTCGAGGTCAGGGTTTTCTTGCCGTACCTAGTTTTAATGAAGTCCCTCGATGCTTCCTCCAGCTACAAGCAGAAGGTATTGGGTGACTGCTCCCTTATATGATCAGAGAACTCATCTCAGCCCTCATCCCAGCCCCAGGGTCCGCCTTGTTAATATGCTTAATCATTTATCTCTCCCCCTCTATTATTGCTCTTAAACCCTTTGGGTCAAGTGCTATGACATCCGGGGGTGCTTTCGATCCTCAAGTGCACCCAGACAGATGAGAGGATACAAAACAGTCCCTAACCTCTCCACCTTACCATCTAAAAAACCCTCAGTTCTGACTCCGATCGTAAGCCCTCTTTCATCCC
The DNA here is from genome assembly GCA_016271365.2 of Neoceratodus forsteri. NCBI lineage: Eukaryota > Metazoa > Chordata > Ceratodontiformes > Ceratodontidae > Neoceratodus > Neoceratodus forsteri. The sequence continues at coordinate 150,911,433 of CM057458.1, read as the reverse complement.
CCCAGGGACTATTCTACTAATACTTTGTTCCTGCTACCAGTCTCCATTGAACTCTTTCCTTAGCACCTAAAATAGTCCTACTCCATCCCCCCTTCTCCCATCAGTTTCACCCCTCCATCTGTCGAACTGTTCTCAGGCAATCGCAATATCTGTTTCGCATAAATAGGAGGTAAATGCATCGGGAGCACTTTTTCAAGTCCCTCCCATTTCGGGACGTTTATATCTTTGTAGTGGAATTACCTTCCTTGCGCCTGCATATCCCCCTGACTCAACAAAACTTCCCCCCCCCCTTACCATTTATGAGCACTTCTTCAAGCCTTGTTAATTTGACATCTGAGGAAAGGCACAGGCCTGTTTCTGGGGACCCTACTTGGTGGCCATCAGTAAAAGTGTTATAAATGGGAAGGTCAACCATGCCCCATCTCAGAACCAACCCCTTCTAAGCTTCACCAGCAGTCAACGCCAAGAACAAATGAGGTGAAAAGAGCCCCCACAAGGTACTATAGGTGCCTTAGCTTATTTAGATAAATACATCCTGTTTTCATTGCTCGGCTGTCTACTACATGGCCCCACCTATCCCCGGCATCGACTGCAGGTGCGTCCCATAAACAGGCACCTCCCCCGCTGCATGAACCATGTTGGCCTTTTGATCCATTTTCATTCACATCCTCGACCACCCATCACTCCGACCTCCCCCTTTCCTCAGAGAATTTCCCCCATGTCAAACCAAGCAACCTCATGGCTTCAGGCCTCCCAGTTTACACCCACTTCACCTTCGTCCCCCCTGAATACTTTACATTAACCATATGAGCTCAGTTGATTCCTTTAGATGGCTGTTCCTCCACAGTAGACATTTCAAGTCCTTTCACATCGATCTTCAGCGGCAAGTTGAAGTCTCAGTCGATTGACTCTGACTACTGTCCCCATGCAGGCACTGCTTTGCCGGTGAAATCAGTTTTTGAATGTCCGACGAAGCCTCTTGCGGATAGGATCCAGGGGTCATTCTCTTCAAATCTCTAGAAGTAGGGACTTTAGTCCACATCTCTGATTTGAACTTATTTTCCAGCTGTTGCATTCCCAGGTCGGGAATAGATACCTCTAAATTTTGGAGAACTTGCTTAGCATCCACCAGGTTAGAAAATATTTTAATGCCTGTGTCCAAGTGTATTTTAATCCTGGCAGGGAACATTAGTTGTGCCTTGATTCCTTTTTTAAGCTTCAAATCTCTGATGACATTTTTAACTGCCTGGCGTTCAGCTTGCAAGGCCGATGAGAAGTCTTGGTCAAAAAAGATCGGTGTATCTTTATATTTAAGGTCTCTGTGTCTCCAGGCTTCCTGTAGAATCCAGTCTTTGCTTTGAAAGAAGACCATTCGCACTATTAACGAATGTGGCCTGGCAATTGGGTCCTGGGGTTTTGCCACAAGACACCGGTGTGCTCGGCCTATGTCTAGCTTATTATCTGAGGGCAGGGAAAGGACTGAACCTAGGACATGCTGCACAAAGTCTGCTGTTGAGGACAAGGACATAGACAGGATGGAGGCTGTCCAGAGGTGGGCAACTAAAATGGTGCAGGGTCTGCACCGGAAGACATATGAAGAGAGACTTAAGGAGCTGAATATGTATAGCCTCGAGGAAAGGAGGGAGAGGGGGGACATGATAGAAACTTTCAAGTATCTCAAGGGAATCAACAAAGTCCAAGAGGGTAGCATCTTTCAAAAAAAGAGGTGTGCAAGAACAAGGGGCACAATTTGAAGATAGAAGAGGCGGCTCAGAGTAATTTAAGGAAGTATTTTTCACAGAGAGGGTTGTGGATGCATGGAATGGCCTTCGGAGGAAGAGTTGCAGAGTCAAAAACAGTGGTGGAATTCAAGCATGCATGGGACAATCATAAGGCAATTCTAGGGGGTGGGGGTAGGAAGAAGTAGGCTGCTGGTTAACTAGGATCTGCAGCTTATCCAATAGGTAGGGAAATGGGCAGACTGGGTGGGCCAAGCGGTCCTTATCTGCCGTCAAAATCTATGTTTCTATGTTTCTATGTTGTAGGGAATCCCTCTTCCACATCCTCTGGTATGCCGTGGATCCTGAAATTATTTCTTCACGAATGATTTTCTAAATCTTCCAGCCGGCGTTGCACTTCCCTGTCCCTTTGAAGTAGTAGCAACATCAGTCTATCTGAGCTGTCTTGGGCCTCTGAGACCATGGTAAGATTCGTAGCATTTAGCGATACTTTTCTGTTTAACGTTTGTACATCTTTTTTTTAAGATCTGTCAAAGATGCATCAATTCTGATGACTGTAGATAGAATTTGTTGTAAGGTTCGCTGCATGTTTTCTGGGTCAGCAGTCTCAGAAGCTTCAGATTCTCCGGAGGACTCAGAAGCTGTGTGTCTTTGATATGACTGGGCCTCAAATCCCTCCATATCCTCGTCGAGTACAAGCTGTTTCAATTTTGCTGAATTACCTAGACCTTTAGAACTTTTACCAGGCTGCTGCTTTCCTGCCATCTTAGGGTGCCCCGTGGATCAATTTTCGGAGGTGAGCAACCGATTTATTTAATGGGAGATGTTAATTTTAATGAGGCAGGAGCGGAGCTGTTGCGATTAGCTTGCAATCATCCCCGTGACGTCACCGGAAGTCTCCCCTCAAGAATAGTAAAAATGGAAAGGGACACAGAGCAGTTTGAGCCAGTATGTTACAAAGACCCAGAGGATACAGAAGTTCCTGGTATAGAAAGTACCTCACTGTCCCCCTTACCCCCTAGAAGATCTAGCAGAAACTTTAAAGCAACAGCTGCACCTCACAATGAGACACTAGAATCCGCGAATTCCTAAGCTGCCTTATTCACCAACTGGGGTGACTCTGAAATGGAGGTTGGAGATTCAGACTCTCAAAAATCAATTCAGGAAAACATAGGAGTTCCAATAGAGGACTATAAAGAAAGGAAAAAAAAAGGAGGAAAAAATAATATGAACCCAACATGAAACAAGAATAATGACAGTAAACATATGAGGTTCATTAAACACACATAGCATATTAAATAATGTAAGGAGACAAGCTGTATTTCAATTCCTTCATGATAATAATGTTGCAGTAAGCTTTCTGCAGGAAACATGGATGTTTGCATTGGAGCAAATAGCCTCTTTTAAAAGGGATTGGCCATGGGGTCCATCTTACTGGTCATTCGGTAGAGACTGCGCAGACGGGATAGGGATATTATTTAATTCTTTCCACTTTGAATTATATAAATTAATAGATTTAATATTAGTCAGAGTCCTAATAATAGATGGGAATTGGCATTCCATGAATTGTAGATTCATTAACTTTTATCATCCTCAAACCAAGGCACTCAGAACAGAATGCATGAAAGCAATCCAACCCTATTTGGTAACCTCTCTCAATATTTTTTGGGGCAGAGATTTTAATTGCAGCCTAAATACAAAGGAAATGTCAAAAAAGAAAGTTTATTGTGGTTCAAACTGTTTCGAGTCTTTCACAAAAATAGCAGATTTGTCTAATTGTAATCGCTTATTAACTTCTGGTCCTAGTTGTACCTTTTTTAAAGGGAAAGTAGGTTCAACACTTGTTTATTTATTCATGTCAAAAACAGTCACAGTGGGTAAGTTTAAAACTGTACCAGTTGAATTTTCTGATCACTTGCTTGTACAGGTCAAAATTATGGTTGCATCCTTCAAGTTATATAAGAAAACTAGATGGAAATTAAACACTTCCATTCTCAGAGAGGCGCTAGTGAAAAATTCAATATTACTTATTCTTCAAGCTAGATTGTCAGTGGCATTTTTATACCCAGACCTAGGTACCTGGTGGATGGAAACAAAAAAAGACTGTAGTAACTGGTTTAAAAAATATGGAATTCGTCAGAGGAATTCAAACTTCTTTTCTTATTTGAAACTTAGAACACAGTTAAAGCATCTAATTACAATAGCAAATTCATCTAGATTAGACTTTTCAACTCAAACTGACAATACTAAATCTCAGATGAAAGACCTTCAATACAATAGAACCAGAACTCTTCAGGCACTCTTAGCTTATTGTTCAAAGAAAACTGTAGTTGGAGACCCGTTTGAACTACAGTATGTAAAAAAATTAAGGAGTCTACAGCCATGGAATACTTAGACTGTAATAAGATTAGAGTGGAAGACAAAATTTCTATTAATTATATTATAGAACCCCATTTTAATAATCTACAACCGGAGCATTATCCATCTACAATGGAGATAAGAGAATATCTGGGCCCCCCTTCCTTGCTCTTAGATTATCAGGATACTAAAGCCATGATGGAACCATTTTCTTGCAAAGAAATAGAAATGGTCATTCATAATTTAAAAGATAACATTACACCAGGTTTGGATGGCCTACCCAACTTATTTTATAAAACCTTTCAGTTGGAAATCATTTTTTGTCTAAAATTAGTATTCCAGTTTTTTATGTCAGGTAAGTCGATTCCAGCTGCATTTGCGGAAGGCCTTATGATATATATTTTCAAATCAGGGGAATGAGGAGACATCAGAAACTGGAGACCCATCACAATTTTAAACTCGGATTACAAAATTTTTACTACTTTATTAAATAATAGACTAAACAAAATCTGGCAAATAAAGTGATTTTGCCACTACAATATTGCGGCCTTCCAGAGAGGTGACAAGGCACCTCTGTAAATGAGCCTATGGCTCAAAGGTTTTCCAAACTGCTGTTTAAATAAATGAATAAATACAATCGGCCTTAACAATTATAAGAGACTTGATTGAATCCTTATCTTTAGAAGGCAGATCAGGATGCTTACTTTCGATAGATTTAGAGAAAGCTTTCAATAGGGTCAATCACTTGTATTTGCTCATGGTATTAGAATTTTTTGGGATTCCCTGTTCAGTAATAACGATCATAAAATCATCATATGATTCTGCTAAAGTATATCCAGTGATAAAGGGAACAGTAACAAAAGGTATTGAAATAAGAACAGGGATACGTCAAGGTTGCCCTCTAAGCCCCTTGTTGTATATTTGTTCGCTCGAACCCCTAATAACAGCATTAGCTATTACACCGAAATGGGAAGGGTTAAAAAGGCTACAGTCCAATATTCAGTTGATTGTGCAAGCCTATGCAGATGACATTTGTCTATTTTTTAACAACTATGAACAAATGGAAGAATTTTTTAAGGAGTTCAAATTATTTTCAACAATTTCCAATGCCAAATTAAATAAATCAAAATCTAGAGGGCTAATGATGGGGATTAGGAATCAAACAGTTATTAAACATAATAACATTGTGATATCCCAAGAACCTCTCTCCATCCTGGGCATTCAGTTTGGGCCTCAAAATCTTCCGGAAGATAACTGGGACCGGGTGTTGAAAAATATTGAAATAAAAGTGACTAGACAGAAACAGTTTAAATTTTCAAAACAAAAAAGAATACAACTTCTTAAACAATTTATTATGCCATGTTTACAGTATGTTGCTCTTATCTTTCCTTTACCTTCTCAATATGAGACAAGACTATATAGTTGTTTTTTCCAAATGTTATGGGGAAATAGATTAAACCCAGTTAGGAGATGCTATACCTATCTAGTGAAAGAGGAGGGAGGGAGGGTTAGGAATGATAGATCTGGTCACTTTCTGCCATGTTCTCTTCTTTACTCATACAATCAAATGGAGCTTACTACATCCAGATTGTTGTGATGGGTTATGGATTGGAAACGCTCTGGGGTGTTACCTGAAAGCATGGCTCAACAGTGCTCCAAAAATTAACCCACATATTCACATTCTGTTATATTTTAGACTAGCAGCACATAAACTATATAAATGGCAGGTCTCAAAACTACAAATTAGTTCTAATACCACAAAATCACTCTATAAGACCATTATGACCCAAATCTATCCTACACAGCTAGCACAGCTAGCACAGCTAGCAGTGGAACCAATGAACCAGAGGAGTGGCTATCTCTGCAAAGCAGTGTGCAAAAGATGGAGATTAGTGCCCAAGAGGTGGATAAGCAGAAAAGGGGTAAAATTCAGCAGAAGGGCAGACAGCAAGGAGAACCAGGGATAAATGACAAACAAGGAAGGGGCTGGATTAGAACTGTGAAACAGTCTAGGAGGTCAAATCATGGAAAGCCATGTGGCAAATGCCAGGAGCCTTAGCAACAAGATGGAAGATCTGGAGGCTGTCATGGTGCAGTCAGACCTGGACATTGTGGCCATCACTGAAACCTGGTGTAATGATATAACGACTGGGAGATGGCCATACCTGGCTACAACATATTCAGAAGAGACAGAGCAGGCAGGAAGGGAGGAGGAGTGGCACTGTATGTGAAAAATGACATAAGGGCCACAGAGATCCAGGAGGAACAAAATGGGGAGATACTGTGGGTTAAGCTGGAAAGGAAAATGGGGACAGCCATCCACACAGGTGTGGTCTATAGACCACCAGCACAGGAGGAAGAAACAGATAGAGGAGCTGATGCTAGCCATCCAAGGATGGCAGACAAGATGAGGAAGTACTGGTTGGAGACTTCAATATTCCAGGTGTGGACTGGAGCATCCCAGCAGCAGCATCAACTAGGAGCAGATTTATCCTGGACTCCTTCAGGGTGCCTTCCTCAAGCAACTGGTCATGGAACCAACTCGGCAGAAGGCAATACTGGACCTTGTGCTCACAAACAGGGACAGTGTGATGGATGGCTGATGGGGAGCACCTGGGAAACAGTGACCACCAGTCATTGTGGTTTGAAATCACAGAAAGAGCAGAACCAAACCACACAAAAACATGTATCCTGGATTTTAGGGGGGCAGACTTTGGGAAAATGGGGAGATACTTGAAAGAGGCATTAAGGGGAATGGGACAGGAATCAGGGGTTGAGGAACAGTGGGCAGTATTTAAAATGGGGATTACAAGAACAACAGAATTATGCATTAAGCAGGTTAGCAAGAGGAAAAGGAAGAGGAGACCATTATGGTTTTCCAAAGAGGTAGCAAAAGAAAGTGAAAGCCAAAAGATTGCATTCAGGCAATACAAAAGACACAGGCAGAAGGGGATAGGGAGAAGTACCAGGAGAAGCAAAGAGAGGCAGGGAGGTCAGTAAGGAAGCCAAAGCTCAGACAGAAGAGCACATTGCAAAATCAGTGGGTAGGGGGACAAAACCTTTACAGGTACATAAGTGAAAAAGAAAGACAAAGGAGGAATAGTGAGACTGAAGGGGAGGATGGGGCCACGTGGAGGATGACAACAGTAAAGCTGACATATTGAACAGGTATTTCTGCTCAGTCTTTACTGAGGAAGAGGAGGGTAATGGGTCTGAAGGAGTACAAGGGGTGAGAATGGTGCAGAAATGGACACAAGTCCCTTTACAGAAAGGGTCCTGAAGGAACTGGAAGTAATAAGAGTTGATAAAGCAATGGGGCCAGATGGGGTGCACCCCAGGGTCCTTAAAGAACTAAGAGAGGTGGTGGCTGAACCTCTGGCTATCCTGTTTAGCCGATCACTGGAAACAGAGGAGGTACCCAAAGACTGGAGGACAGCAGATGTAGTCCCCTTATACAAAAGTGGGAACAAAGAGGAAGCAGGAACTACAGACCAGTCAGCCTCACCTCGGTGGTGGGGAAGATCATGGAAGCACTACTGAAGGAGAGATTGGTAGAACATCTGGTTGTCAATGGACTACAGGACCCAAGGCATGGTTTCACCAGGGGAGTCATGTCAGACCAACCTTGTTGAATTTTTTGACTGGGTGACTAGGGAGGTGGATCAGGGTAGGGCGGTGGACATGGCCTATCTGGACTTCAGTAAGGCCTTTGACACTGTGCCACATAGAAGACTATTACACAAACTGGGGAATATGGGTGTGGGCAGGACAGTAGTGTGGTGGGTAGGTAACTGGCTGGGTGGCAGGACACAGAGGGTGGTGGTAAATGGCTGTCACTCCACAGAGGGAAGAGTGACCAGTGGGGTACCACAGGGATCAGTGCTGGGACGGTCCTATTCAACATCTTCATCAGTGACATTCTGCTTGGGACCTAGAAGACAGAATTTCACTGTTAGCTGATGGCGCAAAGCTCTGTAACAGAGTAGACACACCAGAGGTGTAAACAGAATGAGAAGCGACCTGCAGAAACTTGAAGAATGGTCAGGGGTTTGGCAGTTGAAATTCAATGCAAAGAGTGCAAGATAATGCATATGGGGCACAAAAACCCTGGCACAATATATCAGTTGGGGGGTGAGGATATAGCATGCACCAAGCAGGAAAGGGATCTTGGGGTTATCATCTCTGATGACCTCAAGGTAGGGAAACAGTGTGACAAGGCAGCAGGTAAAGCAAATAGGATGCTGGGATGTATAGGCAGGGGCATCACCAGCAGGAAAAGGGAGGTCATAATTCCGCTATACAAGACACTAGTGAGGCCCCACCTGGAGTACAGTGTACAGTTCTGGAGACCATACCTACATAAGGACATAGACAGGGTAGAGAAGGTTCAGAGGAGGGCAACAAAGATGGTGCATGGATTGCATCACAAGTCCTATGAAGACAGGTTGAAGGAACTGAAAATGTACTCCCTGGAGGAAGGAGGAGAGAGGGGATATGATAGAGACATACAAAAGTATCTTACAGGGAGGAACAGGGTGCAGGAAAACACTATTTTAAGCGAAAAAGATGTTCCAGGACTAGAGGGACATGGGATGAAGTTGAGAGAGACTGATTCAGAGAAAACATGAGAAAGAATTTCTTCACAGAACGGTGGTGAACAAGTGGAACACCCTGCCAGAGGAAGTGGTGGGGGCTGAAACAATCACGGGATTTAAGAATGCATGGGATAGACATAAAGGAATTCTGGAGGTCAGGGGTAAGGGGCAACAGACTTCTAGGAAAACAAACTGAACTTACAAGCTCAAATGGGCAGACTGGGTGGGCCATAGGCCCTTATCTGCCGACACTGTCTATGTATCTATGTACAAATCTCAGTTTCAAGAATTGTCCCACAGCTACGAACATTAGGATATCAGACCAACTAAACAATCCCAGACTTCCAGAATATATGTGGGAAACACAGTGGCTCATTATGTATGGCCAGTTAAACATAAGGGGTACGGCTAATTATAAAGCAAAGGAAGGAAGAAAGAAACTGTCCATATCCAGATTGTATAAACCAGGAAGAAACTATGGAACATTTTTTTCTATATTGCTCTTTTGTAAAACCTTTATGGATTTATGCTGCAAAAAAATGGAATCTGCAATGGTTATCAAAGATAAATTATGATATTTTAGTAATTGGAATAGTACCACCTAGTTTAAATACTTATGATTATAGAACACTGATGGTCTTTTTTGCATGTTTATGTTTTTGTTTATGGCAGGTGAGATGCCAGTGGGTAATTTATCAAAAAAAAGTCACGTATGAAGGATTTTGTCAATATGTAATGAATGAATTACAGAAAGTATATTTAAAATATAAGCAACTTTATAATGTAGACAAAGTTAAAATTTGGTGGAAGGGTTTTTCTCATATGATTAAATATAAATAGATAATTTTGTAAGGGAGGTAGGTAACCCTTTGTGTTAATAGAATACTTGTTTGTTTCCCTTTTTTCCCTCTTCAATACAGTATGTACTATATTTACGTTCTTTTGTATTATGATACTTATGCACTATTGTAAATAAAAACACCCCTACTCTTTATTGAAAAGTGCCATGGGATCTTTAATGTCCACCAGAACAGGCCGCTGGGACCTCTGTTTCATCTCTCATCTGAAAGACAGCACCTCAGAAGTACAGCAGCCCCCTCTCATGATACACCACAGTGTCAGCATTGGGATTTACCCCAAGTGCTTGATGTGGGGCTAGAACCCACAGCCTTTTGATCTTTCAGCCTCAGAGGTGAGTGTGCAACCTGCTGAGCCACTGACACTGCTGTTTCCTAGGTCAGTGTTTTCATTGCTGAGCTGCTCAGAATTTAGGCACTTGAAGTGCTTGTGTTCTCTGTCTTCTGGTAGATTCTGACCCTGTGTTGTGATCAGAGGGTCTTAGAGTTTTTTTCTATCTCAGCCCTCTAAATGCTTTTGCGCAACCGCCATTCAGCCATGGTGACAGCTGGGCACGCACTCACATAGAAACAAAGAAATATAGACTTTGATGGCAGATAAGGACCACTTGGCCCACCTAGTCTTCCCATTTCCCTACCTATTGGGTAAGCTGCAGATCCTAGTTAACCAACAGCCTACTTCTTCCTACCCCCCACCAGAATTGCCTTATGTCTGTCCCATACATTCTTGAATTCCACCCCCCCACTGTTTTTAACCCCATGACCTCCTCAGGAAGGCAGTTCCATGCATCCATCACCCTCTCTGTGAAGAAATACTTCCTCACATTGCCTCTGAGCTGTCCCCCCCTCTATCTTCAGATTGTATCCCCTTGTTCTTGTACATCTCTTTTTCTGAAAGATGCTACCCTCTTGGATTTTGTTGATTCTCTTGAGGTACTTGAAAGTTTCTATCCTGTTCCCCCATCCCTACTTTCCTCAAGGGTATACATATTAAGCTCCTTTAGTCTTTCTACGTATGGCTTCTGTTGCAGACCCTGCACCATTTTAGTTGCCCTCCTCTGGACTGCCTCCATCCTGTTTATGTCCTTGCAGAGATGGCATCTCCAGAACTATACGCAGTACTCCAGATAGGGTCTCACCAACTATCTGTACAGAGGGATAACAACTTCCTGTATTCTACTGGTGATGCCTCTCCCTATACATGCCAGTATCCCCCCCAGCCATCTCATTGCTTTCTCACATTACTTACTTACCTTTAGGTCATCTGATATGAGTACCCCCAGGTCCCTTTCCATTTTTGTTGTTGTTAGTATCTCACCCCCCAGTGTGTACTCCTCCCTTGGGTTTTTGTTTCCCAGGTGCATTACTTTGCACTTCTTTGCATTGAATCTAATCTGCCATTCTTTTGACCATTCCTCCAACCTTGGCAAGTCCCTTCTCATCCTTTCCTCCCCCCCTTGTGTATCAACCCTGTTGCAGATCTTTGTGTCGTCTGCAAAGAGGCATACTTTTCCTTCCAGTCCCTCTGCAATGTCACTTACAAAGACATTAAAAAGGACCGGACCCAGTACTGAACCCTGTGGTACCCCACTAGTAACCTCCCTTTCTTCAGAGTGGACTCCATTTACTATCACCCTCTGTATCCTGTTGCCCAGCCAATTTTTAACCCAGGCTACCACCCTGGGACCCACTCCCAGGCTGGCTAATTTGTTTATTAATCTTTTGTGTGGGACTGTGTCAAATGCCTTGCTAAAGTCTAGGTAGGCCATGTCCACAACCCCTCCCTGTTCTACTTCCTTGGTCGTCCAGTCAAAGATATCTATTATATGCATCTGACATGACCTTCCCACTGTGAATTTATGCTGCCTTGGGTCCTGTGCCCCACTGGCCTCTAGATACTCAACAATTACATAAGGGAAGGAATCAAGGCAACAGAACAAAAGGGAAAACAGGGAGGAGAAGAAGCACTGTGGGTAAATTTGGAGACTGGCAATGGCATCATAATCTGCACAGGGGTTGTATACAGACCCCCTTCTCAGGGGAAGGAAATGGACAAGGAAATGATAGAAAGAATACTTAGAATGGCAGAAAAAGGGGAGATATTGCTGATGGGTGATCTGAATATGCCAGATGTTAACTGGAATGCAGTTGCAGCAGCCACTTCAAAGAGTGGGGTTATTCTAGATGCCCTACAAGGCATGCCTTAGACAACTAGTATTGGAGCCCACTCGAGAGGAGCAATCTTAGACCTGGTTCTCTCAAATGGAGATGAAGAGGATCACAGATGTGAAGTGAGTAGCCATCTGGGAACTAGCGACCATTGAACAGTATGGTTCACAATAAACACAGCAATAGAGTCAAGCCATACAAAGGCAAAAGTACTGGACTTTAGGAGGCTGACTTTGCCAAAATGGGTGAGTGCCTAAGGAATGCACTAGCAAATGGGCAGGAAGGAGGGGTGGAAGAACAATGGGGAATAATAAAAACTGCCATCACAGGGGTAACAAGCCTTTGTGTGAAGCAAATTAACAAAATGAAACGATATAAGAAACCACTATGGTTCTCAAAGGAAGTGGCAGTGAAGGTTCAAGAGAAAAAGAAAGCATTCAGGAAGTACAAGGAATCACAGAAGTGTGGTTCACGTTAAACTCAGCTACAGAGTCAAGCCATACAAAAGTGAGGGTACTGGACTTTAGGAGGGCTGACTTTGGCAAGATGGGAGAGTGCCTCAGAAAAGCACTAGCAAACAGGCTAGAAGGAGGTGTGGAGCAACAATGGGGAATTATCAAAACTGCCATCACAGACGCAACAAGCCTTTGTGTGAAGCAAATAAACAAATCAAAATGAAAGAAAAAGCCACTATGGTTCTCAAGAGAGGTGGCTGTGAAAGTCAGGAAGAAAAAGATAGCATTCCGGAAGTATAGAGAAACACAGAAGGAGCAGGACAGAGAGCTGTACCAGTTAAGGCAGAAAGAAGCAGGGAGGGAAGTCAGAATAGCAAAGGCCCAAACTGAGGAAAAGATAGCCAACTCAGTTAAGAAGGGGGATAAAACCTTTTATAGGTACATCAGCGAGCGTAGAAAGACAAAGGGAGGGATAGTGAGGCTGAATAGAATGAACGGTGGGTGGGCAGAGGGGGACAGTGAAAAAGCAGGAATACTGAACGAATATTTCTGCTCAGTATTCACAAAAGAGGAGGGAAGTGCCTAATCCAATTAACAGAAGCACTCTTGATAGGGGGTTGATCCCAGTCCTTTCACAGAAGAAAGGGTTCTGCAAGAACTCCTAAAACTGAAGGTGGACAAAGCAATGGGTCCTGATGGAATTCACCCAGAATTCTAAAGAATTAAGAGGAAGAACTAGTGAAACCACTGGCTACTCTTTTTAATAAATCATGGGAGGATGGTGTGGTACCCGAGGACTGGAGGAAGGCGGATGTGATTCCTTCACAAAGTGGGACCAAGACAGAGGCAGGAAACTACAGACCTGTCAGTCTGACCTCTGTGGTAGGGAAAGTGATGGAGTCACTTCTGAAGGAAAGAATAGTTGAGTACCTAGAGGTCAGTGGAGCACAGGATCCAAGGCAGCATGGGTTCACAGTGGGAAGGTCATGTCAGACGATCTAATAGATATCTTTGACTGGGTGACCAAGTAGTAGACCAGGGAGGGGCTGTGGACATGGCCTACCTAGACTTTAGCAAGGCATTTGACACAGTCCCACACAAAAGATTGATAGTCAAATTAACCAGCCTGGGAGTGGGTCCCAGGGTGGTAGCCTGGGTAAAACATTGGCTGGACAACAGGACACAGAAGGTAATTGTAAATGGAGTCCACTCTGAAGAAAGGGTGGTTACTAGTGGGGTACCGCAGGGTTCAGTATTGGGTCCAGTCCTTTTTAATGTCTTCATCAGTGACATTGCAGAGGGACTGGAAGGAAAAGTATGCCTTTTTGCAGATGACACAAAGATCTGCAACAGGGTTGATACACAAGGAGGCGTGGAAAGGATGAAAAGGGACTTAGCAAGGTTGGAGGAATGGTCAGACGTATGGCAGCTAGGATTCAATGCAAAAAAGTGCAAAATAATGCACCTGGGAAACAAGAACCCAGGGGAAGAATACACAATGGGTGGGGAGCTAGTAACAACAACAAAACAGGAAAGGGACCTGGGGTAATCATATCAGATGACCTTAAGGTTAGCAAGCAATGTGAGAAGGCAGTAGGGAGGGCGGGGTATACTGGGATGTATAGGGAGAGGCATCAGCAGCAGAAAACAGGAAGTTGTTATCCCTCTGTACAGACAGTTGGTGAGACCCCATCTGGAATACTGTGTCCAGTTCTGGAGACCCCATCTCCGCAAGGACATAGACAGGATAGAGGCAGTCCAGAGGAGGGCAACTAAAATGGTGCAGGGTCTGCAAGAGAAGCTGTATGAGGAGAGACTGAAGTAGCTTAATATGTATACCCTTGAGGAAAGAAGGGAGAGGGGGGACATGATAGAAACTTTCAAGTACCTCAAGGGAATCAACAAAGTCAAGAGGGTAGCATCTTTCAGAAAAAGACTTGCAAGAACAAGGGGACACAATTTAACGATAGAAGGAGGCGGTTCAGGGGCAATGTGAGGAAGTATTATTTCACAGAGAGGTAGTGGATGCATGGAACAGCCTTCCTGGGGAAGTTGTGGGGTCTAAAACTGTGGGAGAATTCAAGAATGCATGGGACAGACATAAGGCAATTCTTGTGGGGGGCAGGAAGATAAAGGCTGTTGGTTAACTAGGATCTGCGGCCTATCCTGTAGGTAGGGAAATGGGCAGACTAGATGGGCCTAGCGGTCCTTATCTGCCGTCAAAGTCTATGTTTCTATGAGCAGGACATGGAACTGTATCAGTTAAAGCAAAAGGAAGCTGGGAAGGCAGTCAGAACAGCAAAGGCCCAAACCGAGGAAAAGATAGCCAACTCTGTTAAGAAGGGGGATAAAACCTTTTATAGGTACATCAGGGAGTGAAGGAAGACCAAGGGAGGGCTAGTGAGGCTTAATAAAGAGGAGGAGGGTGCAGAGGGTGACTGTGAAAAGGCAGAGATACTAAACAAATATTTTGCTCAGTATTTATAAAGGAAGTGGGGAGGTACCTAAAACAAACAGTAGAAACACTCTGGATACAGAAGTTGATGCCAGCCCATTTACAGAAGAAAGGGTTCTGAAAGAACTCTTAAAACTGGAGGTGGACAAAGCAATGGGGTGTGATGGGATTCATCCCAGAATTCTAAAAGAACTAAGGGTAGAACTAGTGACACCACTGACTACCCTCTTTAACAAATCATGGGAGGATGGGGTGGTACCCGAGGATTGGAGGAGGAAGATGTGATTCCCCTTCACAAAAGTGGGAGCAAGGCAGAAACAGAAAACTACAGACCTGTTAGTTTAACCTCAGTGGTAGGGAAAATGATGGAATCACTTCTGAAGGAAAGAATTGTTGAGTGTCTAGAGGCCAGAGGGGCTCAGGACCCAAGGCAGCATGGATTCACAGCAGGAAGGTCATGCCAGACAAATCTGTTAGATTTCTTTGACTGGGTGACCAAAGTAGTAGATCAGGAGGGGCTGTGGACATGGCCTACCTAGACTTTAGCAAGGCATTTGACACAGTCCCACACAAAGATTAATATACAAGTTAGCCAGCCTGGGAGTGGGTCCCAAGATGACAGCCTGGGTAAAGAATTGGCTGAGAATAGGACACAGAGGTAATAGTAAATGGAGTCCACTCTGAAGAAAGGGGTTACAGTGGTGAAATTGAGGGTTCA
This sequence comes from Neoceratodus forsteri, assembly GCA_016271365.2. Lineage (NCBI taxonomy): Eukaryota > Metazoa > Chordata > Ceratodontiformes > Ceratodontidae > Neoceratodus > Neoceratodus forsteri. The sequence continues at coordinate 150,896,087 of CM057458.1, read as the reverse complement.
GTACTAGGACCGGTCTTCTTCAATGTCTTTATAAGCGATATTGCAGAGGGACTGGAAGGAAAAGTATTTCTCTTTGCAGATGACACAAAGATCTGCAACAGAGTTGATGGACAAGGTGGGGTGGAAAAGATGAGAAGGGACTTGGCAAGGTTAGAGGAATGGTCAAATGTATGGCAGCTTAGATTCAATGCTAAGAAGTGCAAGGTAATGCACCTGGGAAACAAAAACCCAGGGGAAGAGTACACAATGGGGGGTGAGATACTAACAACAACAAAAATGGAAAGGGACCTGGGGGTAGTCATATCAGATGACCTAAAGGTGGGCAAGCAATGTGAGAGGGCAGCAAGGAGGGCTGGGGGATACTGGGATGCATGGGAGAGGTATCACCAGCAGAAAACAGAAAGTTATTATCCTCTGTACAGACAGTTGGTGAGACCCCATCTGAGTACTGCATGCAGTTCTGGAGACCCAATCTCCGTAAGGACATAGACAGAATGGAGGCTGTCAGAGGAGACAACTAAAATGGTGCAGGGTCTGCACGGAAGACATATGAAGAGAGACTTAAGGAGCTGAATATGTATAGCCTCGAGAAAGGAGAGAGAGGGGGACATGATAGAAACTTTCAAGTATCTCAAGGAATCAACAAAGTCCAAGAGGGTAGCATCTTTCAAAAAGAGGTGTGCAAGAACAAGGGGCACAATTTGAAGATAGAAGGAGACGGCTCAGAGGTAATTTAAGGAAGTATTTTTCACAGAGAGGGTTGTGGATGCATGGAATGGCCTTCCGGAGGAGGTTGTGGAGTCAAAAACAGTGGTGGAATTCAAGCAGTCATAAAGCAATTCTAGGGGTTGGGGGTAGGAAGAAGTAGGCTGCTGGTTAACTAGGATCTGCAGCTTATCCAATAGGTAGGGAAATGGGCAGACTGGGTGGGCTAAGCGGTCCTTATCTGCCGTCAAAATCTATGTTTCTAATTATTTCCGTCAGAAGTGATTTCATCATTTTCCCTACCACTGAGGTCAAGCTAACTGGTCTGTAGTTTCCTGCCTCTGCTTTGCTCCACTTTTTTTTGAAGGGGAATCACATCCGCCCTCCTCCAGTCCTTAGGTACCACATATTCATCCCATGATTTGTTAAAAAGGGTAGTCAGTGGTGTCACTAGTTCTCCCCTTAGTCCTTTTAGAATTCCTGGGTGAATCTCGTCAGGCCTCAATGCTTTCTCCACCTTCAGTTTTAGGAGTTCTTTCAGAATCCTTTCTTCTATAAAAGGACTAGTATTGACCTCCCTATCCAGAGTGCTTCTATTGATTGGATTAGGTACCTCCCCCTCCTCTTCTTTTGTGAATACTGAGCAGAAGTATTCATTCAGTATCCCTACTTTTTCACTGTCCCTCTCTGCCTACTCGCCCTCCCCTTTATTAAGCCTCACTATCCCTCCCTTGGTCTTTCTTCGCTCCCTAATGTACATATAAAAGGTTTTATTCCCCTCCTTAACCAAGTTGGCTATCTTTTCCTCGGTTTGGGCCTTTGTTATTCTGACTACCTTCCCTGCTTCCTTCTGCTTTAACTGGTACAGTTCTCTGTCCTACTCCTTCTGTGTTTCCTTATACTTCCCGAATGCTGTCTTTTCCTCCCTAACCTTCCCCACCACCTCTTTTGAGAAGCACAGTGTTTTTTTCTTTTGTTTTGATTTATTTATTTGCTTCACACAAAGGCTTGTTGTCTCTGTTAAGGCAGTTTTTATGGTTCCCCATTGTTCCTCCACCCCTCCTTCTTGCCTGTTTGCTAGTGTTTTTCTGAAGCACTCTCCCATTTTGATAAAGTCAGCCCTCCTAAAGTCCAGTACCCTCACTTTTGTATGGCTCGACTTTGTGGCTGTGTTTATCATGAACCACATTGTTTGGTGGTCACTTGTTCTCAGATGACAACCTACTTCTAGATCTGAGATCCTCTTTCTGTCCCCTCAGTTCTTTTCTCCTCAGTTCATTCTCCTGCGTTTGTTTTTCACACAATAGAGGGTGCGTGCAGTTGCGCATAGAGCAGCATGTCAGCTCACGCAATCACCTATTTTTTTGCATTGCGCTAACATACTTGCGCACCCGCAAGTGTGTGCATGCCTGCCACTTAATGCACTGTCACGTAGGACATTGTGACATTGTACACACTCCTGCTAGTGAGCGTGCACACCCAGTCAGCTCCCTCTAGCCACACTGATCCCTGCCTGCAGCTTCAGTGGAGAGCCATCAGCCCAGGCAAGCCAAGTAGAGCTAATTATTTTTTCTCTGATAGTTACTGTACTTTTGGCATTCACAATTATAAACATATTATTGGCATCATGGTTTATCGGAGACCATTAATTATGAAACAATGTAAGATCTGCAAAAGAGTAATGAGGCCATTCCCCATGGGCTCCTATTACTCTCACTGTGTTGCTCAGCATTGCATTTCTCTAATGGTTCCCTTCCCCCCTCCAGACAGTCCTCCAAGCTAGGGAAGGGGACACCCGGTTCTTAATAATACTAAAAAAAATGTTGTCTGTGTTTTTGTCCTGGCATTCTTTGTTCCAGAATGGAGAGTCTGAATTAACCATATTTCACTGGCAATTGATGATGCAATCAAACTCATCCAGCAATCTTGCTATTTATATTTAATGAGGTGTAAACTGTACTTGTTTTTTTTCTCAAAAAAAAATCAAATATGATAAAATACATGATCTAGTTTTTATATAGACAAATAAAATAATACAGTACCAGTGCTCATACACAGGAGGTAATGGGTTAAGGGGATACCAGTAATTAAGTTATAGTTCCATTCCTCCCACTTTCATTTGTTATACATGAAGTAAGTTGTAAGAGGATACCAGTAACCTAGCTATATTTCTATCCCCCCATAGCTGCTGGATGTAAGGGGACTCTCAGTAATACATTCACTCTGACCCACTGTAAGGATGGAGACAATGAGATCCAAATTTCAGATAGTGCACCTTATGTAATACTGCCACTCCGATTCATGGTGGTGCAGTCATTGAGAGGAAATACCGCTGATGGGTGGTACAGTCATTGAGGAAATACCACTGATGGAGCCACAGCTCCCGCTGGCCAGTGTCACTAGAGGTTATGAGAACCATGTAATACAGTCACATTGCCACATGGTTGTGCTGGACGCAAGGACAATTACAGTGACCTCAGCTGTGCTGTAAGCAAGATGATACCTCAAATGTAGTCAGCACCACTTGGTGCTTCTGGAGAGAAGAAATCACAATAATATATGTTGAAACTGCTACCAAGATCACTCAGTCTCACGTACACTCTTAGGGTATGAGAACCGCAAACTGAAGGCGAGCGGTTCTGATACCCAAAGAATGTGAGACCACTCTTACAACTGCAAGACTGGTCTGGCCGGTAGTATTAATATATTATTGATCGATCTTTTCAATAATATATTAATTTAAAAAAAAAACTTACCAGAACGTCCCAGCTTCAAGACTCAGGAGTCTCCTAACATACTAACATACTAAAATGCCAGCAGAATAGACCTAACGGTCTTTCGTGTCTGCTCGTTTGGTCAGCCCCCACCCTGGGTGCTGACCTTGCTGTCCCCCTCGCCTTCTCTGGCTTCTCCCTTCCCAGTTCCGGATATTCTTGCTGCATTGGATTTTGGCCCAGAACCCTTCCCTGTACCTGTCCCACCCTCTTGAACCCTCCACTGTCTCGCCTCCACCAGCCCCTAGGCAGTGCATTCCATGGCTCCACCACCTCTCCAGTGAAGTAGCACCTCCTCCTTTCTCCCCTGAATCTTCCCCTCCAGCTTCCACCCATGCCCTCCAGTGGCCCCTCCTCCTTCCTTCAGAGCACCCTGACTGTTCCTCCCTATTTACCCTCTTCATGTACCTGAAGACCTCTATCATGTCCCCCCGGTCCCTTCTCTCTTCCAATGTGTACATATTTAGCTCTTCGAGCCTCTCCTCATAGGTCCTGTCCCCCAAGCCCCAAATCATTTTGGTTGCCCTCCTCTGGACCCTCTCCAGGAGGTTAATGTCCCTCTTTAAGTGTGGCCTCCAAAACTGCACGCAGTACTCAAGGTGCGGCCTCACCAAGCAGTTATACAGAGGGAGTATCACTTCCCTCCTTCTGGAGGTGATCCCCCTAGCGATGCATCCCAGCATCCTGTTGGCCTTGGCTGCTGCCCTCCTACAAGTCTCAGAGTTGTTCATCTTGACATCCACCACCACCCCCAGGTCCCTCTCAGCCATCGAGACTTGTAGCATTCCCCCAGGGTGTACACTTGGCCTGGGTTTCTGGCCCCCAGGTGGAGTACCTTGCATTTCCCTGCATTGAACCTCAGCTTCCACTTTCTAGACCATCTTTCCAGAGCCTCCAGGTCCCCCTGTAGGGCCACCCTCCCCTCCTCCCCATCCACCAACGCCCCCAGTTTTGAGTCATCCAAAGAGACTCATCTCACTCCTGATTCCTGTCCTTATGTCAGAGACGTAGGCGTTGAACAGAAGGGGCCCAAGAACTGATCCCTGTGGGACCCCACTAATGACCCTCCTTGGGGATGAGACTATCCGCCAACTCGACCCTCTGGGTCCGGTCTTGGAGCCAAGTGCCTATCCATCTGATCATCTGGTTCCCCACCCCATTTCTCCCAGCTTATCCAACAGGCCCACGTGAGGAACAGAGTCAAATGCCTTGCTGAAGTCTAGAAAGAGTACGTCCACTGGTCTACCCAGGTCCAAGGCACTAGTCACCCAGTCATAGAACTCCACCAGGTTTGTCTGACACGATTTCCCTGGATGAATCCATGCTGTCTATCGTCCAGGCACCCTGACTTATCCAGGTCCCCCCCTAGCCTCTCCTTGACAATGCCCTCCATCACCTTGCCCACCACCGATGTCAGGCTGACAGGCCTGTAGTTCCCTGCCACCTCCCTTGATCCCCCCTTGTGGATAGGCACTATATGCGCCACCTTCCAGTCTTGGGGCGCCCACCCTGTCCTCAGAGAGATGGTGAAAAGCTCCCCAGGGATTTGCATGGACATCCATGAAGTTCCTTCAGCACTCTGGGATGTAATTTATCCGCCCGGTGCTTTCTCCTGTCTTAAGGGAGCTGAGGGCTTCCTCACTCTCTCTGCTGTGATTTCCACTTCCAGTACCTCTTCTCCTGCTTAGCCCTCCCCCACCCTGCCAGTGATGCCTTCCCTCTCCCCAGACCCGCCAGTGGGTGAGGTCCCCCCTCCTCAGTATCTCTGTCTCCTCCCATGTATGATGCAGCACCCCCATTTTCCTTGGTGGAAAACTGAGGTGAAGTACTCATTTAGTACCTCAGCCTGCTCCCCCGGGTCTTGTGCCCATCTCTCCCCTGATTTAATCCTGCTAATCTGCCCCTTCACCCTTCATTTTTCCCCAATGTATCTAAAGAACTCCTTGTTCCCTCTCTTAATTTCCCTGGCCAGGTTCTGCTCCTTCCTTGCCTTAGCCGCCCTCACCACCCTAGTGGCCCTTCTAGCCATCAGCTCGTACTCCTAGTAGTATCAGACACCATTGCAGTCAGTGTAGAGCTGCTGACTGCCCCCAGAACTTTGAGTTTTGGAATGTATGCAAATTAGAAGAATTTGGAATGCTACATTCAAAAACTGCTGCCTCTTTCACCCTAACAGCCAGATTCAATTTTCCCGTATACACAGCAACATCGCTGCAAGACTGTTTATTTTGTTGAAAAAGTGGTATTTTTTTCAATATTTTATTCTTACTCTGCCTCTTTTAGTATGTTACTTATGTTTAGCTTATATTGAGTAATTTAACTTACTTTTAGCAGTAGTTTTAAACAAATATTATTTTAGTCATTTAAAACTGATTAATTTAGTCTAAAAGTGTGTAATTTGCGGTTCTGACTGCTGGCTACTTAGTTTTAAACAAATATTGTAAATCACAATCAGGTCCCATTTGCTCCTAGGAACTGATTACGTTTTTGAAAGTATACACTGTTGATTACTTATTTTGTAGGTAGCTATTGGTTCCCTTCTCCTTCTAGGAACTGATCGCTTTTTGAATAAAAACAAGTTGTTTAAATCCCAGTTCATTTTATATATAAGGAACCAACCACAAGTGCTCTAAATTTTAACTCTGTAACAATTTTTAGGAGTCTGCTGACTGTTTCATATGTCAGACAGGCCGAAAAAGAGAACAGGACTCACAGGTTTTAAAAATTGTATAAAATGCTTTTAAATCTTTGCTGAGACTTATCACCATGATTTGTGCATAGAGTGCTGGGGTCCCAGCTATATTTTTTTACATTGTGAAGCTTGGAGTACTTTTTGTAAAAAAAAAAAACAAAAGAAAAACTTAAAAAGAGAGCAAAAAGATTGTGGGCTTCTGCTCCCACCTCAGTGTCACCAAAGCACAGTAAAGAGGTTCCGTCTTCCTCCTACTCAAAGACTAAGGAGAGACTCTAAAGACATCTCAGACCCTAAAATTCCTGAAAAGGGGTCAGAGTATACAAAAACCAAAAGAACAAGTGAGCAGGCACCCGAAACTGTGCCTGCCAAAAATAAATATAAAGAGAAAAGTGTCATTGTGCCTCCCACTGAAAAAGCAAAGGAGCTCCCAACAGACAAAGTAAAACAAAAGAAAAATTCCTTTGTGGAGGAAATTGCTAAAGCCCTGCAAGTCATGCAGGCCCTATGGAAACAACATTACTATGGTAAGTATTTTTTTCTTCCAGGGCAGCTACGTGTGTGACACTCTTCGCAGAATAAGAGTGCCTCATGCGAAAAGGAAAGGAGCGCTCCAGTTGATTGGGAGCAGTCCCTCGATCTATAATACAAGCACATTGCACCATATTGCTACTGCTGGTAATGGGATGCACGTAATACAGGCCCTGTTTTTCCCCATAAAGCTCTTTATCTATCTTGACTGCAATGCAGCTATTAGCCATGTCGCTGCCTCTCTCAACCAGCAACCACCTCCTCAAAACCATCTATCCCCTGAGGAGCCCCATGAATTCCTCTCATGGCAGGGCCAAAAGATGAAAGACCATCCTCCCCTCTCCCAGAGAACATATCTGGGTGGGGAACAGCAGTCCAGTGGTGGTGCAGGCCATGGAAAGGTAGGCGTGGCATCATGGAGCCTGTACCACTTTTCCTTTACCTCCCTGAACCTCTGCCACTGCACATACAACAGGATGCACTGTGTGGAGATACACACATTCTTTGGCAAACCAGCAGCATGCTTCCTTCGATATCACACACATTTGCACTGCCAGCAAGCCTCCACTCTGTGGTAGTCAACAGCAGGGTGGTGAACCTCTCCTCCGCTGGAGAGGAGTGCAGTCCTAAGGACTCAATCCTTTTAGGCCATATGCTGAACTGAGACATGTCTAGAAAATTAGTTTTGTTCCAGCAACAGGGGCACTACTTACTCTCTGCAGATTTATATAGCCAATAACCTGACACACCTTGTGTTAAAAGTTCTCTGCAAGAAACCCTGCAGTTTTTTGTCACGGTACTTTCAAAGTTACCTGGCTGCCAACCAATTGTGACACCATACCGATGAAGGGTTCTTGTCCATAACTCCACTAATATTTGCCCTGTAAAGGCCTAAATTGACTAAAAATTATTTAAATGTATATGGAAGTATATTACAAGCAAGACTGAATGGACTGGGGAACTTAGAAGTCATATACAAGAAAAAAATATTGCAAATTATAACAAATTTGGGTGACAATTCTTTTAGGTATCTATTGTCAATAAAATGTGCTAAAGAACTAAACATTCTTGCCTACTGGGGTGTTTTATGTATCAACATTTTCTGCAATGAACAGTCTAACAGATAATGTGCAATAAATTACCATATCTATCTTTTGTTCGTAACTATGGGTCAAGGTATTACCCATCCCTATAATTTGTTTTTCTTGGCAATCCTCACCTTTTACTATAGGCTGAAGTATTTTACCGTTTACCCTCAAGAGAAGTGTTTGTACACCAGCCTAACTGCATGAAATGATAAATGTAATACAGCTGATGCATTTTTCTATGTAAATACCTAAAATATTACTATTTTCCTTGACAACCAGCATATTTTTTTTTTATTTAGTTGTTTAACCAGGAGTAGCACACTAAGCTGAAAGCTTTTTTACAGGTGCGACCTGAGTTAAGTAACTTGTTCAAGGTCACACAGTATGCAGGTGGAAGCTGTGGGATTCAAACCCAGATCTGGTCTGCTGGATGTCACCAGATTTGCAGCTCAGAGCCTTAAACCACTGTGCTATACTGCCTCCTCAGCCACAATACTGAAGTAAAACATAAGCCTTTTTACTGGAATCCCTTATATATGAGATTTATTTCTCGAATAATTATAAGAGACAGCTTATTTGGATTTATATGAGTTGACATAATTATTGATATGAATCAAGAGTTTATTTTCTTATTCAAATTCAGTATTCATTTTGAATCATGTGTCTTGCTGTTGGCTCTGTAGTGCTTATTCCCCGAGGAAAAAACGTTTTTATTTCCCAGTCTGAAAATCACGGCATCCTACTCATTAAAGTCACTCATCAGACTTGTCATGACTGTGAATGACAGCTTCAGCAGTTTTTTTGTCAATGTTCTCGCACTTCTGACATTTACACAAGTCTGTGCAGGATGGCCCAGTATCAAGACAGGAACACCTCCCTGTTTGACATTTCACATGCTTGCAGGCACAATGTACTGCCTGCAAAATACTATTTGGTGCTGGACTTCTTGTCATCCAGGTGATGGCAAGCTTCTTGTTTTCTGAATGCCATCCATGGCCAACAGGGGAAGGATCATTCATCCTGTTAACCAGAGAGTGCCTTATAGCAGCCTGGTAATTTGCCCACTTACTGTGTTGGTGTAGAGCATCACATGTTGGTGGCATGCTCTGCTCAGGCAGTGAAGATGATGCCAGGCAGAACACCTTGTACCGGGTGTCATTGACATCCTGTGATAAAGCCTGGTCATACAGATGGCACACAAATTTCTCAAGCACAAGGAATGTTGAGTTTTGCAGTGTGAAGTATTTTCCAAGGTCTGTGAAAGCAACAAAGAACTCTTCACTGTCAGAGGCCACAGCAAATGCCTTTCTCTTTCCCTTCCCATACAAGGCACTTGTAGAATCATAGGCTGTGAATGTGTGGGGTCCAATAAAGGAGGTACATACCTCAGGGCCTAGAGCTGAAGTGACTTTCTCCAAATCAATAATGCGACTTTGATTCCCAACACTAGTGAAGAAATACAAATTGACTGGCAGTTGTGACTTCAGACTAATGCCTATGACTGCGACATCTGTATCTGGGCTCCTAATTATCACATTCTGGCAGTCCTTGGCAGCATGTTTCACATGAAGAAATATACATGTGTCACATTCTTCATGGTCACATCTTAATTCATCAACAGCACTGACTGTCACCGAGCCCTCCTGCACAGCCAGGCAGTGACACTCCTCTCCATGGGTGTGTAGAGAGTGATGTCCTTGCCTGCAGCTTGTAAATCTGCATCCCTCCACACAGTGTACAAGAATTTCTGAAGTGCTTCCTTACTGCTGCCAACAGAAAGAAACTTTTTCCACTGACTGGGGGTTTTCTGTTCCTTTCCTTAGATTTGCATAATTTGTGAGCCACCACCTGCTCAGCGGGACCGTTCCACATTTTGTATGCTCACATCGGGATACTGATCTGTGACAAAGTCCAAATGAGTACACTTGTACTTTTTTGCAAGCTTAACCATGTACACTAAAATGGTGTCTGCAAAGTTACCAAATGTTGAAGGAACATCACATAGTGCTTGGATGACTGCCTTTCCATCAAAGATTACCGCATCATTCTCTGGAACATGGTCAACATAGTCAACAAGGCAGTCTCCACCTTTGGATTGCACAAGATTGAGCAGAGCTGATTTGCTAGTTTTTGTCAGAGTACCATCAACACTAGCAAGAGGGTAGGAAAGTGTTCCTAAAGAGTGGGACAAGATTTCCCTGAGATCAGTTTTCCTACTTTGACCTAATACAAGATGTCTTGCAAAGAGTTTCTTGTCACTATGAAGAATCAAGTCTTTGCCAACTATTGTTGCTTTTGTTTTTGGTTTGACTTGATCACTGATTTTTTTCAGTTTCTGACTTTTGATGGGAGAAACAATGTCCTCAGTAGCAGAATGTAGTCACTGGTTCAAGAAGTCCATCAGTGCAATTTCACCTTTTTCTTGAGCAGCTAGGAAGATATTTGTAATCTCACTGGTAGCAACAACACCTGAACGTAAACAAACTACTCCACCTTGAGGAGCATCAAAAGGATTGATCATGCATTCAGTAGTGAACAGAATGCTCATTATTGCTGTCTCATCTTTCCGAATTCTTGTGCTATCAAGATCTTTCCGTTTGCATACAGTACCTCTGGAGTCTTGCCTGCCATCACTTCACACTTTCTCATTATAGTAGCTCTCTCTTGTTATGACAAGATCCAGCAATAAACTGCTGCACAGTTTTGTGTCAATCCAATCAAGCCATCTTTGGTTTTTGAATCTTTATTGCAGGTTTGTTCAATTGCCTGGTCACATGTAATTGAAGAAAATTCATGCCCACTTTGATGTTGGACTGTTCACTGTCCTCGAGCGCTGAGTTCTGTGTAACATTCTGGGTGTGTGATGTGCAGGTTTACCATTTCCAGCCAATATGATGGAAAATACCTGGCATAGTTCACCCAATCATAAGAGAAGAGCCAGGGCATCATGATGTGGATGACTGAAAGGTGCAACTCCCAGTCAGACTCACGGGTTGCTCTCACAAAAAGGAGCAAGATTTGAACCATGTTGATGTAAGAGCTCCAGAAGGCAAATGATGGGTTTTCTTGGCTCTTCCTCTTGGCAAAGTCTTCGTATTTCATGACCACATTGCTGAATTAATCAGCCGTACACAACATCAAACGAGTCAATGGGGAATGCTAGCTTGATTTTTTGATGACCTCTAGGCATTTGTCTGCTTTGTCCAGTGGTAATGATTTAAAGAAAGTCTGGAATCTCAGATGCTGCATGTCTTCTTACAGGGGTTTGTGTGCTCTCATACTCCAGTTATAATGGTGACAATTCAGAACAAAATTGATTGATCCTTGGGTGACAACTTCTGACTCTGTCAAGATATCAAGAAGTCTTGCATCCCCAAATCATTTGCCAAGGACACCTAGAAATGACATGCAAGTATGGAATTTACCAAGCTTCACTATCAAATGTTTTATATAGCCATCACCTTTCCAGCAGATTTGTTGTGCTTGTTTGGTCAAAGACCAAGACTACATGCTCAAGTTCAAGCTGATCAGCTATACAAATACTTTGTTTCAGAATAGTTTTGACAGTAGACATCTCTGTTGGTAATGCCTCAATGACTGTAAGGTAGTGGATAGTTGACTTTTCTGAGTACAATCATGTTGAAGAGCAGTATGAAAACCTGCCCAGCCAGGATGTGTACATGAGTCAGCATTGAGCCTTCATAAAAATGTATGCCAATTCAGTTCTAAGCGTTGGTGCTGGGTTCAATCTGTACTTGTTAGCCTCTAATGGAGCTTGTGCATCATGACTCAGGTTTTGCTGACTTTGCCTCTTGCACTGATGGTACTGCTCTATTGCAAAACTAGGGGATGCTTTAAGAGAATTAGACTCCTTTTAGTAGTGGAGCTCTGCCTGGTGTTGGGGTAGATTTGGTGATGTGGTTCTGCAGCATTATTGTATTTGAATGGTGGGTGGTGCCATGCCCAGATAGGGTTTCTTCTCCAAAATCAATATTGTCCCAGACTAGAACTGCTGGAGTCTTCTTTACAAAGCCCAGTGGGACCTTATCAGAACTTTTAACAAGCTGTAGCTGATCAAGGCTTGTGTCGTGACTAATCACTGTATTCCAAGATGTACAATGTCCCAGTTTGTTTAGCATGGAGACCTCTTGGGATGATCCTGTCACGTGTTGAATTGTCAGTCCAAGGCAAAGGGATTTAGGTGTCTGTTTTCAACCCTTGGATGCAAGGTAAACAATGTCTTGGCAAAGTGATATCAGTTTAAGGTCCACATGATCTGGAAGATCAACATAGCCAGCCAGTGTTGGTGCCTCTGATGCTCCAATAATCCAGGCCATCAAATTATAAAGTTCAACTGGAATGACAGATTTTCCAGCATCAACAGTCAAATCAATTGATGTGGGTGGCCAGGGATAATTCATTCTAGGACTGTCACTCAATGTGTTCTTGATGGTCAATGTGGCATTGTACAGAGTCCTAGTTAAATGCACATCAGGAGTTGGTGTAGTTGCTGTTGATGATCTATGAGATGGCAGATTAGCTTGCGGTTTAGGATGAATTTGCTCCTCTTCACTCTGAGTTGTCTCTGTAGTATCTGTTTCTGTTCCTGACTCTGATTGATAAGGAAGTCTGTCAATAAGCATACTTGTTGAAAGTGTGTCAACAAACACCATCTCACTAATATTCCTGCAGTGTGGTGTATGAAAGGTGAGCTGAGGGAAGTCACATTTCAAGTGAAACTTCAGTCCGTCAACTCTGTAACACACAAATTTCTAAAGACGGGGTTCTCCACAGGGACATTAAAGGGGATCTGTACCATGCAGCCTCAAATTGTAAATATGTGAGCCTTGCATGTTCAGCTGTTAACACGTGGTGAAGAGCAGTTGTGTTAGTGCCCCACAAAATATGTTTTACAGCAATTAACATCCTCCGAAGCACAGCGCCATTTTCACTCTGTTCAGGCATTCTGTGCAGCAAATGTGGCTCCCGTGATGACGTCCATGCCTCACCACCTAGTGAGAGCATGGACATCTATATCACGAAGTCCAATGACATTGAAAGCGCCATTATTGAGCTCATTTCTCAGTCCCAGTAACGATGTACATACCCCAGTGCATTCTGCCCCATGTCCTCTAATGGCTTGTGTGGAAATGGGTAGAAAAACGTTCTTCTGTGCTTGCAAATTCATTTTGTGTGCAGAGCCCGCATCTCCATTGATATCGCCAGCTTCTTTCCGTGGCGTGCCAGCCCCAGCATGCTCGGCGATGCAGCGTGCGTCTATGCCTGCTGTATGCTTTATAATGGAGCAGATTTGAAAAATGTAAACACTACATTATTAATATGCATTTTGGTACAGGACAAGATATGAACCTCTGTTGTGGTGTCTCCTGTTAAGCCGAGCACTAGATTCACAATATAACATTTGTTATTTCAGTACTGTCAAAGCAGCCTTCAAGCTCTCGCTGTCCTGCAGTGGGCCACTTCTTATTATGGTAAGCCACCATTATTCCAGTATAAGCTAAATGGATTTACATGCAGCAGTTTTGACCTGTTTTGGTACTATTAACATTTCTAAAGGTGGTCTTTGTGCAGTAGACTGCCTTTTCAAGACTCTGGGATTCTGCTGCTCCTTGAAGTGTGAATGGCTGCAAAATTCTCTAACTGTGGTCAGTAATGGTCACAGATGTGTTTTTATACGTGTGTGTGTGTGTGTGTGTGTATATAATATATATAAAAAATATATATGTAAAGATGAGAGATTGGTGTGTGTGTGTGTGTGTGTGTGTGTGTGTGTGTGTGTGTGTGTGTGTGTGTGTGTGTGTGGGAGAAATATAATACCCTCTGAGGTGTGTGGTGGCACTCTGATATACCACGAAGGCATACATATATCTGGCGTGACCCACACCTCAGAGTGGTTTATCTCTTTATAAAATGTCAGAATTGTTTTTTTTTTTTTTTTTTTTTTGGGGTTAAAAGTAGATGTGTGCGGTCGCTTCTGATATATGCAGTCATGTGATCAGTGATTTATACAATCAGAAGTTAGGATGTGGAGGATATCATCTTCATTTTATAAACAGAGGTGGAGAAATCTATAGATAGAGCAAGAGAGAGATGGGGAGAGAGGAGAGATGGGGAGAGATGGGGAGGGAGGAGAGAGGGGGATGATGTGGATGGGGAGGGGGGGATGGATGGATGGAGGGATGGATGGGGAGAGGGGGGGATGGATGGGGAGATGGGGATGGATGGATGGAGAGGATGGGGAGAGGGGGATGGATGGGGGAGATGGGGATGGATGGATGGAGAGGGATGGGGAGAGGGGGATGGATGGGGAGAGGGGGGATGGATGGGGAGATGGGGATGGATGGATGGGGAGAGAGAGAGGGGGATGGATGGATGGAGAGGGAGATGGGGATGGGGAGAGGATGGGGAGAGAGATGGATGGATGGGGAGAGAGATGGAGGGATGAGATGGATGGATGAGGGAGAGAGAGAGAGATGGAGAGGGAGAGATGGAGAGAGGGAGAGATGGAGAGATGGGAGAGATGGAGATGAGATGGAGAGAGATGGAGAGGAGAGAGATGGATGGGAGAGAGAGGGATACACGTACATACACACACCATTATGCCTCTGTGGATAACCCCAAACGCCACCTGTGGTAGGGGCTATCTCCAATGTCTTAATCTGGCCTGTGGCCTTGCCTGGCTGGCGGCGCGGATCCAGAGGGGCATCATCGTGCCTTGCCGCACTGCTTGTTTTCTTCTCCTCTTGCAGCTGGTAAAATGCAAGGACGCAGATATGCATATACCACACATTGGCCCCAGCTGCTTCCTGCTCGGGTGGCGACCGCTGGCCTACCACCACGTCTCCATGTAGCAGTATATTAGTGGCACAGCACATTTCTTCCCCTCCCCCGAGGGGATAGCAGTCAGGTGGACACGTAATCCTCTCCTCCTAGCTGATACTCAGCAGCCAGTGTCTGCATATGAACCTGGTTCACTGGCATGACGGAAGGTGTGGGTGTTCAGCTGCTCAACACTGGGCCCGCTCGTCCCAAATGTTTTGAGGACTTTGAATACCATATTAAGACCACCACTGTTTGCTCAGCGACAGCACAGATTTTGGAGCAAGCCTAGGTGCTCAGTCCAGCAGTCCAGTGCCAAGAAGTAGCAGTGGCACCATTTCTTGGTCAAGGAGGGGGATTTTACAGTTGCTGCTTCCTCAGACCCCTGTTCCTTGCCAAGGAGGTGGAGAGGGTGCCTCCATCCTCCACTAGAATGCTACAGATGTAGGGACATGCTGCAGTCTCTATTTGAGGGAGGGAAAGGAGAGAGAGAGAAAAATGGTGTGTAAAACAAACAAAAAAAAGTCTGGCAGATGCACAGATGACAGTCCCAGAACCTTTGGGTCCCACATCACCCTAGCCACACAGGATATGGCTGGTTGTTTTGATCGGAAGGGTGAACACTGTTTTTAAACACAATAAAATTAGAATTGTATTCCCTAACTCTGTTGGCAGATAGCAACAGTCCAGAACGGCTCGTGCTTGTGAAAGGGTCTGCGGTGCATACCTCTGTAGCCAGCCACTTGAAACACAGCCTCTCAGCACTCAGCCTGCTGCGGGAGACCCAGAGTAACTGCACAACTGGCCATCCACTTGAACTTTCACAAGGCTTTCAAAAAGAAATGTTATCAGCAATACATCCTCGTGCTCTGTGTCCCACTGCATACAGAAACCAAACATTTAAATGGGTAAACTAATCTCCCACGCAAGCTTCCCGTTGTCTACCACTCACCCTGGTGGCTTGGCCATCTGACCTTCCTCCATGCTGCCCTGAGGGATGGCTTACCCCCGTTTTTAAAATGTTTGTTTTTTCTGTACACAGTGGACACACAGCATTAGCATGTATTGCTGAAAAAATTCCTTTTGAACTTTCTAATAAAGTCTTATGAAAGTTAAAGTAGATGTCCAGTCATGCAGTTAATCCAGGTCTCTGCAGGCTGAGTGCTACCACATCAGAGAGTGAGTGGCAGAGCGCACTTGTGTTTGCCATGGAAGCCATTTTCGGAAGAGGCGAAGAGATGCAGCAGAGGAGGGGCTTTGAATAAGGATTCTGGAGCTAGCCTTATTGCCCACAGATATACAAGGATTAGAGCTTAACTGGGCTTATTCGGTGAGTGAGTGTAGGCTTCTTATGGAATAGTGTGACTAAGCTAAAATGTTAGTGTGTGTTTTGTGTTCACTTTGAACCTCAGAAAAGAGGAGTTCCTCTCTCTTGACCGGTTGCGATAAATGTCTGAAAAGGACCCGGTGCCATCTTTTCTGAGGAGCTGAAGAAAATACTGGTTCCAGAACTAATGTCATTAGTTATGTTTAGTTCACAGTCGCACAGTTAAGTTAGGAAGCCTAAACGCTCATTAGAAATCCCAGTGCTGCACTTTGACATGGCTAACTACTGCTCAGTGCACACATGGAATACCCACATAGTGACAAAGCTTGCGTTTAAATCGGACAACACCCACAGTGACCTTGAATTCTGCTGCTAGCAATGTATCCATCTTGGCAGTGCGCAGAGTACAAAAAGAATTCTCTTCGGGCCTTTTTCCTGGATGGAAAGAGAAACTAGTACAAGATCTGTAGTATGGCTTTGAGGCTTTACAGGCTCTTAAGAACATTTCCCATGTGTTCAGAGACTGCTGTGTCGTTGACTGATTGCAACAGTAAAAGCAAGTGGAATTCTTGGCTAACCTCGAGTTCTAAGATAATGTATCACTTGGTTAGCAATATAAATGTCTTTGGAATCTGTAGTTAAAACCCGTGTCCCATTAAAGCATTGGCAGGAGTCTAGTCCTGACCTACATTTTAACGCTATACTTGCTTCCCTTTACCATATACTATGCAGGTTTGGTGCCAGTAGTAAAATATCCTGTTTTGGAAGTGATACTGTTTAACCCAGCGAAGTGGGCATCGAGTGTGGCTCAGTTGGTAGCACATCCACCTCTGGGCCTAAAGATCATGAGTTCTAGTCCCACACCTTGACTGGGATCCTACCATAAACCCACAGGCAGGGCAACGGGGTGCTGTGCTGGTGTGTCTGGGTGTGACGCCCTTTGATGAGACATTGAACTGTGGTTGTGGTAATTGTTCAGGTGGCTGTTGGATCCCATAGCATTTCTCAAAGTATGGGAATTTTCCCAGTGTCTTGGCCAATTTCCTTTCACTGAAATACCACTGGCTGCTTAATATGGTTCAGTATCAGTTGGTTTGCATCTGTATCTTCCACACTTTCACCCTGCCCTGGGACATGGCTGAAAATGGGCAGCCCCCTTTCCCTGTCAACAAAAACTTGATAAACTTTAGGGTGAATTGGAATCCTTAAAAGATGTGCATAAACTGGAAATGTGGTCCAGTATCTGGGGATTAAAATGTAAATGGCAAACCATGTTGGCTGCAGAAATCCTCCCAAGGAATGTTTGCAGTAATGGGATAAAGGTGTGACACTGAAACGATGAGTGATCTGGGAGTAATGATTAGCAACTCTGATTTTGTATGTCTGGTTCATTTTGCTAGTTAACAAAAGCTAAATAAAATGGTGCATGCAGTTTTTTAACCACTTTCGATCATCCAGCATTACTTACCTAACCGTCTATAAATATATCTTGCTGCAGGTTTACTTCACCCAGCCCCACGCATAAAAATTGTTGCAAAACCCAGATTTCTAGGAGTGTGGAAATGTTGTTCATCCACACTTCTTGGCATGTCCCTTCCACTTTAAATCTTACCGAAGTCTTCGCTGGCTCCTGCCACCCACCTGGGTGGTATATACCTCTGCTCTGCCCCATGATGCCAGATCTTCCTTTCCACTGGAAGATGCAGGTTCCCTCGTGCTCTCAAAGCATAATGTAGGCCCTGGATTCTACTTGTCTGTTTTCACCGAAAAGTGTTCTTAAACTCGTTTGAGTTAGCGATTGCACTTTCACTGCATCGAACATGAAGGAAAAGTCTTCCCCAGATTTCGCTGATGCCCCTGTGGCCAGAAGATGTTGTGCACGACTCCCGCCTAACGTGCGTTTACTGTCTAGGTGTTGGACATGACGCCTTTGTGTGGTTTTTGCCTGGCCTTCCATCCCAACGTCCTGGACGACCGCAAGGCGCGTTTGAAGCTGGGGAGAACGGAGAAAAGGAACCTGTCGGCGAAATCTAAGGAGGCGAGGTGGGTGGTTTCCGTGACCGCGGGATCCACAGAGCAGCTGGAACAAAAGAAAGCATTTGAGGAAGAAGCAGCTCTAGCTTCGGCCAGTCGAAGCTTCTTAGTTCCCTTGAACCTTGCCTCCACCTTTACAGGCTCCTTCAAGGAGTTGTGCCAGTCTCTCCCCACTCGGGGTGAGGCACCCTTGGGCTCGCACTCCTCCCGCTCTCTGAAGAGAGAGAAGGACTCTGTCTTCGTCTCCACAAAGACGTTCCTGGGACCGAGAGGTCAGAGTCCCAGGAGCACGCGGTCTCTACTTCGGTTGAGATTGCATCCTCGGCCGCTGGCTTTACAGATCTACCATCTGGCCAAGGGACCGAGGGAAGTGGCCGGGCGAGGCCTAAATTATCCTAGACCTTAATATACCCTTTGTCGCCAGCCGTGGCAGACCACTGTTGGAAAGGACTTCCGGTCCTTGTGTTTCCTGGAGACCCAGCCTGCTGGTGTCCCCATCAAGGAACCGGTTCCAGACCCTCAGTTTTCACAGACCACGGTGTCTCCCGATCGACCGAGTCGGCCTCCCCAATCTCTGTCGAGGTCCAGAACCCCCTCTCGCGAACAACCGAGAGCCATAAGTGCTCTAATGAGGCGTCTCCACAGATCCTCATCCTCCTCGGACAAGGAGAGGCTCCGGCTGAAGCTCCGGTGCTATGAAGACCTTGTGTGGCAACAGTTTATTTTGACCAGGCAGAAGCCAGCTCCACCGCCCACCCCGGCCATAACTTGGCTCCCGTCTCCTAGGCCGACACTGATCCCTCCGGAACTGAAGCAGCCGGTTCCTCTGCCCGTGGGGCCAGTCTGCCTTCCAGCCTGGCCTATTCCGGTCTCTCCACTGATCCTGGTGGAACCACCACCTCAACAGCCTGAGCGAGGGCACCTCGAAAGAGGACCAAAGACACTGGGCTTCCCGACATCTGGCTAACAGTCCTCGGCACATCGATGGTGACTTCAGCGCTTAGGCAGCTCTACCATGACTTCTCAGGCTCTAACATCACCGGCTTGCTTGCATCCAGGGTATGAGTAGACAGTCGGCACAGGGTTGGAGGAAGGCCCTTCCTCCTTCCAGGGCATCCTTCACCTTATCTCAGACTCCACCGGAATGCCCTGGAGCCCATCCAGAAAAAGATGGAGTACCCTCTTACTGATATTTTCAAGAGGGGATACCCCGACGGAGGCCTTTCCAGTGGCAGAGGCCATTGTTGACCCGGCCCTTTAACTTTGGCAGCGTCCTGCCTCCTGCTCGGCACCATCCGCCAGCATGGCCTGCAAGTATGCGGTGCCCGTGGGGTCCCTTGTGGGGTTCACCGAACACCCCTCGGCCGAGAGCCTGGTGACCGCATTGGTGGTCAGGTGTACCTGTAATTCGGCAGATAGTGACCGACCCCCGGACAAGGAGTCCAAAAATGTGGACCACTCTGCCCGCAAGGTCTACGCTGCCTCTTCTCTGGGCATTCGTCAGGCCAGCTCTGCTGTTATTATGGCACACTTCTCCCATGCCCTCTTAGGGTCATTGGACATGGTCCTCCCTCGTCTCCCACCGGTCATGCAGACTATCGTCAAGCAGGTCCATGACCAAGGTCGTGCTGTTGCCAAACAGCAGCTCCAGACGGCCCTGGATATGAGATGCTTGTGCCCGCTCGTTGGCAGCCGCAGTGGCCTCTCGCCGCAGGGCTTGGTTGAGGCTTTCCTCCTTCTCAGCAGATACTCGACATAAGCTTACTGATGTGCCCTTCCTGGGGACCGACTTGTTCGGCCCAGGAGTGGCCGGTCATGTTCAGCGTCTAGAGCAGTACAGTGCCACCTTGGATGCTACTTCTGCCAAGGGTTCTTCGGGCAAGAACCAGCAGAGGAGAAAGAAGCCGCCATTTTGGCACTCTTCCCCTGTGGTCAGGCAGTTGTCCTATCAAGGTCAGCAACAGCAGCAGCAGGCTCAAGCTTGGTGCCCGTGGCCCAAGCAGGGTCCTCAACAGCTCCATAAAGGAGGCCGAGGCGCAGGTCCTGGAGCCTCCTCCTCTAAGCCTGCTCAGTGATGGGTTGGGGGTCGCCACCCCTACACCCGTCACACCAGCTCTGGGTCCTCCCATGGGAGGTTGGCTCCGCCTCTTCCTTTCCGCCTGGTCCACTATCACTTCGGACAAGTGGGTTCTCAAAGTGGTTGGTTAGGTATTACCTCGAATTAGAGCAGTACCCTCCCAGCCAAGCCCCTTGGGAGGAACGGATCTCTGCATGCACTCAGTCGGCTCTTTGAGATGATGTGGCTCAGCTCCTCCGCAAGGAGGCAGTAGCTCCAGTGCGGGATCCTCCGACAGACCCAGGCTTTGTTTCCAGGTACTTCCTGGTTCCCAAGCGGATGGGGGATTGGTGCCTCATCCTAGATCTTCATGACCCGAATCAGCATCTATGGTCTTGCACCTTTTGGATGGTCACTCTGAACCGGATCATACCATTCCTGGAGCGAAACATGTGGTTCTGGTCACTGGATCTACAGGACTCGTTCTTTTATGTCCCAATCCGTCCGTCTCATCAGCGGTTCTGCCTCTTCAGGGTAGAAGGGACCCTGTACGAGTTCCAGGCCATGCCGTTCGCCTGTCATTGGACCCATGGGTCTTCACCACAATGCATTGCAGTGGTGGCAGCCCACTTTCAGCGTTAGTCAGAATCTACCCTTATCTTGACGACTGGTTCTTGGCAGGTTCCTCCCTTCAGGAAGTGAAGTCCAGGGATCTGGCTCTCCAGACCTGCTCCCAACTCTGCCTCCTGATCAGCGAGGCCAAGTCTGAACTCATGCCCTCTCAGGTGATGGGCTTCATCGGGGCAGAGCTAGTCTTTTGTCTGCCAGAGCTCGGCTCCCGGCGGACAGGGTGGAGGTTCTTTCCTCCTTTGCTCAATCATTTCTGGTTGGGCACTTGCACCCTGCCCGGGACTTTCTGCACCTTCTGGATTACATGGTGACATGCACCTCAGAGATCCATTGGGCCCAGTGGCACATGCACCCCCTCTAGTGGGAAGAGTACACAATGGGGTGAGATACTAACAACAAAAAAATGGAAGGGGACCTGGGGGTAGTCATATCGATGACTTAAAGGTGGGCAAGCAATGTGAGAGGGCAGTAAGGAGGGCTCGGGGATACTGGGATGCATAGGGGAGAGGCAGCACCAGTAGAAAACAGGAAGTTATTCCTCTGTACAGACAGCTGGTGAGACCCCATCTGGAGTACTGTGTGCAGTTCTGGAGGCCCAATCTCTGCAAGGACATAGGCAGGATGGAAGCTGTCCAGGGGAGGGCATTTTAGGGCAACTAAAATGTTGCAGGGTCTGCACCAGAAGATGTATGAAGAGAGACTAAAGGAGCTTAATATGTATAGCCTTGAGGAAAGGAGGGAGAGGGGGGACATGATTGACTCTCTTGAGATACTTTGAAAGTTTCCAAGTCCAAGAGGGTAGCATCTTTCAAAAGGTACAAGAACAAGGGGCACAATTTGAAGACTGGGGCTCAGAGGTAATGTAAGGAAGTATTATTTTTTCACAGAGAGGGTTGTTGATGCATGGAACGGCCTTCCAGAGGAGGAGGTTGTGGAGTCAAAAACAGTGGTTGAATTCAAGCATGCATGGGACAGTCATAAGGCAATTCTAGGGGGTTGGGGTAGAAAGAAGTAGGCTGCTGGTTAACTAGGATCTGCAGCTTATCCATTGGTAGGGAAGTGGGCAGACTGGGTGGGCCAAGCGGTCCTTATCTGCCGTCAAATTCTGTGTTTCTATGGACGCCCAGTGGACTCTGCATCATGGTTATTTCGACCAGCTGATCACTGTAACCCAGAAGATGTGGGACGCTCTCCAGTGGTGGACTGCCCCAGACCAGTTGCAGGAAGGGATCCAGTTTGTCTGCCCTGAGCTGACTGTCGTCCTCACAACCGATGCCTCTCTCATGGGCTGGGGAGCCCACATGGGAAACGTCGGGGCCCACAGATTCTGGACCCCCGAGGAATCCAGATGCCACATCAACCTGTTGGAGCTCAGAGCAGTCAGACTGGCATGGTCAGCTTTCGCTCTCAGCTCCGGGTCAAGTGGTTAAAGTCCAGCCAGACAATATCACAACCATGTACTACCTCAACAAACAGGGCGGCATGCACTCCCGTCTGCTTTGCAAGGAGGTGCTTCGCATCCTGACCCTCATAAGCCGGTCGGAGGTGGATCTCCTAGCCATCACATGGCAGGAACCTCGAACCAGCTAGCAGATGCTCTCAGCCATATAGGCCAGACATCTCACGAGTGGTCTCTCCATCCAGAGGTAGCTTAGTCTGTTCTCCCATTGGGGCAGAACACTTGTGGACCCGTTTCCCTCCAGGGAAAACACCAAGCTGAGGCTGTATCATGCCTGCCCCCTTCAGCAGGGCTCGCTGCAAGGGATGCATTCTCGAGGCTGTGGACACCAGGCCTCCTCTGTGCCTTCCTCCATTTCCCTTGATCCACAAGGTGTTGCCTCAAGGTGAGGAGGGACAAGGTGAAGGTGATCCTGGTACCCAGATCTCCTCAGCTGCAGGCCTCTGGAGCGGCTTTGTACATGCCCAGACCGGAGATCTCTGAATCGGGGGAAGGCATGCCATCTGGACCTTCAATCCCTGCACCTCACAGCCTGGTACATGAGCGGCTAGAGTTCCAGGCTTTGGGTCTTTCTGAAGATGTCTACACTGTGGTGGAGGCATCCAGAAAGGAATCAACCAAGAAATGTTATGCCTTCAAATGGAAAAGATTCTCCATTTGGTGTCAGGGAAAGGGTCTGGAGCCCTTGTCCTGTTCTGTGGCTGACATTCTCGATTACCTTTTGGTCTCTATCCAAAGGGGTCTACAGTCGCCAACCCTTAGGTGCACCTGGCAGTCATTTCTGCTTACCGGGGTGGACCGGTCAGCTGGCATTGGCGCAGGAGACGGTGGTCGGGCACTTTTCAAAGGCCTGGATCACATCCCCTCGGTGCGTGAACCTCCACCTCAGTGGGATCTGTTGCTGGTTTGGCAAAGCCCATGGGCAAGCTGTTTGAACCCATGCACAAGTGTGAGCTGTCACCCTGTCGTGGAAGATGGCCTCCTGGTGGCTATCGGCCTTCCAGAAGGGCAGGGGAGCTCCTGGCGCTTCGGTGGACTCCTTATCTGGTCTTTCACAGGGACAAAGTTGTCCTGCACCCCACCGAAATTCCTTCCAAGGTGGTGTCAGAGTTTCACCTAACCAGGTGTTGACTCTTCTGGTTTACTACCCCAGTTACACCTCGATGCAGAGTACAGGCTCCATACCTTGATCCGAGACCTGCTCTCTCCTACTACAAGGAGAGGATGCTGAAATTCATGGAGAGGTTTGCCAGCTGTTTGTCACCCACGCTGAAGCTGCTTCTGGCAGACCTGCAGCCAAACGGACCATAGCAAGGTGGATTACATATTGCATAGGTCTGTATATGGAGTTGGCAGGCAAGGAACCTCCCAGAGGGATAAGAGCTCATTCTACCTGCCATACTGCTGCATCGGTGGCTGCTTCTAGGACATCCCCATCCAGGAAATCTGTCGGGCTGCTACCTGGAAGTCGACAAACACCTTTATTACCCACTACACACACCTTGAGTCACGCCGGGATGCTGGTTTTGGGGCCTCTGTTCTCCAGTCTTTATTTACTAAGTAGGGGTGTGCGCCTTGCCTCCCTCCTCCCAGAGAACTGCTAGAGTTGCCAAGAAGTGTGGATAAACATATCCACACTCCTAGAAGAACAGGTTACTCACCTGTAGTAGTTCTAGGAGTGATATGTTGTTCATCCACACACATTCCCACCCGATCTCCCCGGCTTCGGGCGCACTACCTTGCTTCCAGCAGGCTAAGATCTGGTGTCATGGGGCGGGGCTAAGGTATATACCACCTGGGTTGGTGGGAGGAGCCAGCTTGAAGACGTCCAGCAAGATTTAAAGTGGAAGGGTACAAGCCAAGAAGTGTGGATGAACATATACCACTCCTAGAACTACTGTTACAGGTGAGTAACCTGTTCTTCTGTGGAATCCTTACTCGTATTGTCTATTGTAATATTCTGCTCTCCCAATAGTCCACCAAATGTTTCTTCCATATAAGTCTACCTATTCATTCCCAGTTTAGGACTCATCAGATATAGTAGCAATACAGATCTAAACATGCTCTTAAAACCTAACCATTGTGTGCTGTTAATGGAGTCATGACTAACTTCTACATCTTACAGGGTTACATTAAGAGCTGCTTACGCCTCAAAAATTTGAGAAATATAACTAGGTACAATTCAGCTTGCATTTTGTGTATATTCTATAGCTTTTTTCTCTTGATTATTTATTACAGAGGAGATTTGCATGAATATGAGCTTTATCCCTAAGAGTTCATCTGCCTCTATAGCTTACTCTCTGCTTCAAGTCATAATCCTGTGTTGACATCAAGCTGTTGCTGTGAGAGTAACTGATGTTGCAAGCAGTGCATTATGAGCTCTAGTAAGGAAAACGCAGCATGAATAAACTCTTCAGAAGCAAGTATCCTGTTACATGCAGCCTAGCTCGGTAATAAATAATGGGCAGGAGAAATACAGAACTTAAATGGAATACAAGCTGGACAGAGTCCAAATATTGTTTTGTTAGTTATCCGGAGGAGTCTGCTGTTCTTTGAATCTACAATTTTGTACCTAGTACATATTATAAGCTGGCCAGAGACTGGCTAATTGCTATATCACTGTGTGCCCTTCTGTTCTGTTCTTTCTGTAGTTATAAAATGGCATCCATCAGGCAACAGTCGCTTAGCCAGATAGAGGCCATGATGCATCGCCTGGTGTATTTCTCTGCGATCTTGAGCCACTCTTCCACTCTGCGTATTTGTCCAATAGCCACTTGTGTTTTAGACTCGGTGGCTGCAGTTATATGGTATTGCTGGTCTGCTGTACACACATGGGGTGAAGACCCAGTACCCAGCTGGCACAGTCTGGGTTCTGTGCTAGTTTACCACCAGCACATACAGGCATTTGGACCAGAAGGGGTCCACCTTTGGCAGGGTCAAAAAAAATGGAGGTGATCTCCTCTGCTTACTACCTCCCAACACCTGTCCATGTCGGAAACTTTGTAGTGATGTGTTACACATAGCATAGGTGTAAGATGGTAATGTACTTTAAGATGCCGCTCCATTCATTAGCTGCAGTGGTGGGGAAATGAGCTGTCCCCACTTTTATATTTTGGGTGTGTGTGTTTCAACTTGCCTCCCTAGCTTCCACACCATATCCCTTTCCCATTTTCCAGTAATGCCTCCTATCTGAGCAGGAGATTAAATAGTAAACAATTGAAAGTGAGGAAGTGTGACCTCTTTCTCCTTGGATTGTACCCACTGCATGTCAATACACTGTTTAAAATATTGGTGGGGGGTGACTGTTTTCTGTTTGTCAGGGAGGTACTGGTGGACCAGCATATAGCGGAAGTCAGACTAGATGATCATAGGTTCCTTCAGCTTCACTCTGTGTTGTTCTGGAGACCTCCACTGAGGACGGGGATAGCTTGGAGACTGTTCCGTGCAGGTTGACAAATTATCACAGGGCAGCTGGGAAGGTCTTGCAGAAGGACTGGAAAGTCTCTTAATTTATTCTCTAGAAAACAGATTGGAATGGGGACAGTATGTTGGAAATGGAGTAATATACCTTAGTGCAGTAGTGTAGATGGATGCACTTCTAGGGGGGTTCTATCCTTTTTGAGATGGAGGGTGGTGCATAACATGTTTCAGTGTAACTGACCTGAATGCAAATATTCACATAAAGATGCCACCCACCATTCATGTATTGTGCATGCCACGTGGCAGAAGGTTTAAGCGTGCATTGGGCAAGAACAGTGCCGCCGCGCCTCCCCCAAATATAGTGGTTTGCTCCGCGCTGCCACCAGCCCTCAACTTTAGGTCCTGCTTTCAGTGACCTCTTAAGCCCCCTCTGCCACTCCAGTCGCCATCCAAGCTGGTGGGGATCCACACGGAGCAGGGCCCAAGAGTGCCACTCACCACCACCATCCTCTAGATGACTCAAGGCCCATAGGTTTTGCTTTTCTGGTTTCTCCTCCACTCCCGCCACCTCCTGCTCCGTGCTGAAGCACAGCCCCATGCACATTTAACACTTCCTCCTCCTCCTCTCCCTGTGGAGGAGACAGGCTTCTGGCCCACCACAGGCGGTCCCCTATGCTGGGAGCGCAGCCATACCACCTCTGCTCTCTGGTTACTCCACCTAGCTCCTGAGTCTGCTCGTGATCCTGTGTCGGTAGTGTGAAAATGTGATGCGCTACACTCTGGGCCATCAGGTGGACTTAACTCTCTTTGATAGAAAGTCACCTCTGCTCAGCATTTGCTCTAAAAGCACAGGCTTGGGAACAAGGTGATCTTGGTTCAAATCCCTTAATATCCACTTACTCAGTGTGACCCTGAGCAAGTACCTTAACATGTCTGTCCACATTGCTGTAAAAAAAAAAAAGTCACAAACAGGTTGCCTGTATCTCCGCATGGGGTAAAATGTGTCTTTGTGTCTCTATTCCTGTATTATACAGGATTTGATCCATCTACAAGGAAAGTCTTCCCATAGACTTGCATTGGTTTTATAGGAAAACATCAGTTCAGCTTCCATAGAAAATAATCTACAGGAAAACATAAGAAAATCGCCTTGGAGTTGCAGGAGAAATACCAGATCAATCTAGCAGATGTGGGTGTGTGTGTGTGTGTGTGTGTGTGTGTGTGTGTGTGTGTGTGTGTGTGTGTGTGATATTCCACAGGACTTGCAGTCGTGCTCTGATATACCCACGCCTTGGTGTGCGTTTGTGAAGCACTAGGCTGCAGGTAGAGTACGTTCAACCACCCAAGGTCTGCATATATCCGAGAGTGACCGTACATCCTGTGGTGGATTATCTGTCTTTATAAAATGGCTAATCTTTTAGGTAGGAGCAAAAATAGTCCTTGTCCAGCAGAAATTTAGGCAATCTGCTGTGATTTTGATTTAGGGGAGAGGTTAATAAAGACATATCTGTTTGATCTGCTGTTTTTACAGTGTTTCACTTGTAATGATTTTCACTTTCAGTATAGCATTGCACTAAACAGTATGCCACCGGAGGTTTAGCATGAGGAACGTTTTGTTCAAAACTGTAAGCTGCAGTATTTTAAGGTGAAGTTTAGTGACTTGTGTAGCAGAGTGTAAAGCAAGAGAGCAAGTAACTGCGGCTTCCTGAAGTGTAAATGCATGCCTGAATGAGTGTTGCAGTGGGCTTGTATAGATTCTTCTGAGCCTCTGACCCACTCGCTCTATACTCTGTGGCTTTTACACAAGTCTCAACTCTCCTTAAAACCCTATAGCTTGCATCCTTGGAACAAAACATTCCTCCATTCTAACCATTTGGCAGCATATTGAATACCGCTCAGTCACGCTACATTGAAAGATGAAAGTGAGTCATTACATGTGAACCTTGTAAAAATGGCAGGATCCAACGTAATAACCTTGCAGTGTGGGACAGCTATATAGATTTACTTTATGGTTGTGGCAGCCTTTGAGAGTGCCAGGTGTGGCGTGATCCATCTTGTCTAGGCAGCTAGTGAGAAGGTTCTGAGGGATGAAAAGTAGTGCAGGTGTGCAGTCGTAGTGGGATAATGCACAGTCCTGTGTTTTTTTTTTTTTTTTGTTTTGTTTTTTTTTAATCCAGTCAGGGAACCCACTTCTCACTGATTTTTCTTACCCATTTTATTTTTCCCCCAGTTTTCTCCCACCCCTCCTCAGACGTAATTAATATAGAGCAGGCCACCTACACTGTACACACCTTGTAAGGACAGCCACTTATGGACAAAATTGCCATACCCAAACCTGCTCCATAGACCCCATTAGGAAACCACTTATAAACATATGGCACCTGACATGGTGTGTTTGCTTATTTAGTTCAGACGCAGACTACCACCGATGAGATGTTGAGATGTAAGAGGCAGCAGTCTGTCTGAACAGCCCCTTCTGGGCGGAGGTGAGTTGTGTGGATCTCTGTCTGACTGATGCTGAAGGGCAAACTAGTTGGTTAATATGGAGTGGGTAGCAGAATGCTGGAGTTAACTGAGCACTTCAACGTCTGCTGTCTGAAATTGTACTGGAGCATCTTGGTAGGTGATAAATGTCTTAGTGTCTGTCAGTGCTAACAGTGGATAGTGGAATGGTGCGGGAAGTGGAGGAGTTAACTGAGCACTTAAACTTTACTGTCTGGAGATAAGCTGGAGCATTTCAGTAGGTCTTTGTACCATAACAGGTTGTCGGTGTGCTAACAGCAAAGCACTTACACTTTTGTGGGGTCTTAGTAATGCTGCCAACAGAAATCTGAGAATGGGAGCAGTTAGTGAAGTGCCAGATTTTAGTGTTAATATGTGTGGTTAACATGGACAACAACATAACTGACAAAAGTGACTTACCCCAACTAGTACATTGTAAACGGCGTGTGTGTGTGTGTCTCTCCCTATCTCAAAGGGATATACTGTGGCCCTACATGAAATATTGCCAGTATTTTCCCCAGAGTGCATTTTGAACTATGGCATCCCTCGCCACTCATGTCATAGGTCAAGCTGCACTTGGGGAAATATTGGTAATATTTCAGGATGTGGACATGCCATATTCAGTTTATGCAGCACTGTTTGTGTTGCTTCATTATTTGGTGTTTTGCGTTACTTTCAGGATGGCAGGGTTTTTTTTTTTTCTTTTCTTTCAGATGACAGTTTTTGACACACGAGACGCTTGTGTGCTTCATTGCGCATGTGAATTTCAGTTTGTGCGGTAGTGGTTGGAGTTGCTGGAGGGAGCAGTAGTTGCTGAGGGAGAGGCTGGGGAAGGAATGCTTGACGGTTTTGCAGGACGTGGAAGTACAGGTTAGAGAAGGAAAGAGTGCACTGCGGGTATGAGGAGGAGGTAAGAGGTGAAAATATGGTTAGGTGGTGGTGTGGGAGGTAGGGGAACTGATTTGGCTGCAATAAGTGTTTTGCTCTAAATCAGTCTTTGGAGAATTGTTTTTAAAATTCGGGGCAGAATGTGATTGTTCTTTGGTGGCCACGTAGTGAAGCCAGTGAGCAGGAGCCGGCACACAACTGAGCAGGTGCATTCAAATTGTGCTGCTCACGCTGTCTGCTCCAACCATTGGCTACCTACAGTGTGGATAGATTATGGCATTGGGGACCTAGAGTGAGGATAAACATGATATCCTTACTCTAGGTCTGATCACCCTTTAAATACCAAAAATATTTGGCAGATGTTATCCTCACTAGTTGGGGGGGTGTCTTTGGGTCTGTCTGTCTTCACCCCCCCCCCATTTGATGCATTGACACTCCTGAGATCCTCTGGGGAAGGTCACCCTTTTGGTACCCGAACACTGGACCCCCCCAGCATCTGAAGGACATTGTTACAGTCCATGATTGGACCAGTATTAGAACTGCCTTTACTGTGAATATTTGAAATGTACTTGTTTTGTGATGATTTTGAGTCCTTTAGATGTTGCTGTAACTATGGAAAATGGCATAACGTGTGATTTACCATATGCACTTTAGACAACTGCTGAATCCTGAAATGCTGTTAAAGTACATACGATACCGCACTAGATCAATGTCTTGTTTTTCAGGTGTCACATGCACTGCGATGATGCTGTTCATGTTCTGCACTGACTTGTGGCCAATCTCCGCTGTATACTTTAGTGGTACGTCTTGGACTGGAATACTCCTTATGAGGGTTAGTATTGTAGCACATTATTTGTATATAACTGGGGAGCACTTTTGCCATTGGGAAACCGGTTATAATTGCGAGTTACACGGGGCAAACGCGCGCTGTGGTTTTTCACTCCACGTGATGTGCCAGCGTCGCCTTTTCCTTCATCGCTTGGGACACTTCCCCAACTCTCACATTTGAACTCCACTGTACAGTAAATCTTACAACAACCAACTTCCAAGTTTGAATTGAAGTCTCTTCACTATACTGTTTTTTTTTTTTAAACTTGAGGTGAAATCATTCACAGAAAAATGTGAAAGTTTAAACAGAACCTTCATCCCCTCCGTGGCTGCACATAGATGTATTTGTATTTATGTAATTGCTGTGGTTAAAAAAGCATTCTCCAGCAATTGCGTAAAATACATGGTGTAGTATGTAAAACTAATTTTACACGGTATACCATTCCCACAGCGACAAAATCAAAAGTTTGTGACAGTCGGCAAATTTCCTGTCACTGCAGTGACATGGAACTTTTTTTTTTTAAACTTTCTGTACTTTTTCGCCGTTCGCTGTTGGCCCATCTGCCTGGTCATAGCCCCTCTTCATGCTTCCGCCTCCCTGATCACTGACACTCTCCCAGTCACCCTAGGTTGCCCCCAGAGGGTGGGATGGCAGCTACTGTTGCTGCTACCAGTGCTGTGGGACTGGTCGGGAGAATCCGACTGGGAGGCTAACGGAGCTCGGGCATGGCTTCCAGAGATGGTAGGCATGGCATTTTCTTCCCTAGCTTGGGGAGACGCAATGACTACCAGCCCACCCCACCCCAGAGTGAATTTTGTCATCTGTGCTGTAGACAACCCGCATCCGCCAGGTGTCTCTCCTGCACCCCGGAGAAGAGCAGTCCAGGAGATGCTCGACTTTCTCCCACCGCCCACTAACCACATCAGAGTCCATTCCAGAACCCGGTCGTAAGCGGAAATCCAACCGCTGTGCTGGCAGGCTGGCTGACATGGAACCATTTTACACACACCTCATTAGATGCTTGTATAAACTTTTAAAGGATAACTATGGAGAGGTGAGCCCTGACCGCTGCAAAGATGGAGGATATACCTCCAATTCCCCTGCAAATGCCAGATTAAATCAGTCATTGATTACCTCATTGCTCGTAAATTTGAAAACGCTTAGTGGAGCCAAGCATTTTGACCATGGCACTTTGGCGTAAATAACAGGATCTTGCTGGTAGTCCCGCAGATGATCGGCATTACCCTTGCATTAATAGTATCCTTGTGTACAGAAGTACATGTATTTTTTTCAGATGCCCAGTGCAGTTTTTACT